>OY992876.1:335185264-335197073 GCA_963921405.1 Cepaea hortensis
TATATGTATTAACTCTTGTCCGACCTATCTTTGTGTCACGGCAGTGGTGAACCCTCAATGAGTTGTGATTGTGTAAGGTGGTGAACCCTCCAAGAGTGGTGATTGTGTGAGGTGGTGAATCCCCCAAGAAGTTATTGTGTGTGGTGGTGAACCCTCCAAGAGTGGTGATTGTGTGAGGTGGTTGTAATATATTTTTTCACAAGCCGTAACGTTGCTGTAAATATTCTCCGTACAACAATCAAGGTTGACACAGCATTAGCGTTGGTTTGTTCCCTACTTCTACAATCCTAAATTTACAAGGACAGACTCATGGTCCACGGGAAAGCCAAAACTTGAAACGGAAAAAGCTGAGATAAAAACAGCAACAACCGGTTTCTTCTTCTTCTTCCTTGCGTTCATCCGGAGTGTTTTTTTTTCAGATGTGATTGCGGTGTGCGTTAGGCACCCTTGGGTCGAAACCCTTAGGTCAACACATCCGGCTTCTGTGTGCATTTTTGACCAAGTTAGCATTCCTGGGAGACTCTCACTTTTGTGGTACCGTCCACCTCCCAGCTGGTCGAGTTGGAACAGTCGAAGACTTCGCAGTCATCCCTCAAAGGAAGGCAGGGAGAGTCCATAGCATTTTCCGCCATCCTGGGTGGCTTCCATAATTGCAGAGCCGACACATAATGCTCTGGTGCTGGGCTCACCGAGGGAATCGTTACGTCCTGCTCATGGCTGCTTTAATTCCTCAATTCAATATATTGGGCACTTCGTTAACCCCGGGCCGTTCCCGCACAAACCAGACAGGTCTGCAGACGGTATACACTCAGCGAGTGTTCGACACGGACATGTGCTTATCGTTGCGCCCGTCAGAGCTGGTCCAGGCACGACTGGCATTCGGAAAACTACCTAGTCAGAGCTGTTCCGAACAAGAGCGGCATTCGGAAACTAGGTAGTCAGAGCTGTTCCTAGCACGAGAGACATTCGGACGAGACATTTAACTCGGACGTAAATGCGTAGTGCCAATATTTATTTTGCCACCCGTAGGACGGCACTTCCGGCTTCGTCGGGCATTTTTTAGTGAGGTTAGCCTTCCTCGGGTTTCGAGGCACGTTAGACTTTTTGTTGTGATGTCGCCCACATCTCAGCTGGTCAAGATAGAACGATCCTCGACATCATGGTCATCCCTCAAGGGAAGACAGGGGCAGACCATGGGCCTATCCAAAGCTATCCAAGGAGGCTTCCATAATTGCAGAGCCGGCACATATTGCTCTGAGACTGGGCTCACCCAAGGAGTTGTGTCGTCCTGCTCATTGCTGCTTTAGTTCCTCACTTCCATGTGTTGGGCATCTCGCTTGCCACTGGTCGCTGAAGCACACACCAGGAACGGTCAGACTGCGGGCGAAATCCACTCGGTAAGCTTTTGCTTTTGACCTCGGACCGCGTAATAGATTCGCTAGCCGTGCGTTCCATGTCGTGTTATTGAGACGTTTTTCACGTTTGTCTACACTCTATGTGTTAGATACAGACAGTTTTCGTAACCATTTCATTCGACTGGGACACTTTCTGCATTTTAGTACTCGCTCACGAGGTAGGCTACATGTGCTGCCGGCTCAGCACCTTACCTCCGTGCAGCAGTGAACGAGAAACGGCCAGGCCCTCTGATCCGGGAATCCCTCATATCCCCCAGCTGAGAGCCTTCGAACAAGTATCAGAACTGGGCATGAAGCGTGCTCAGTATGCCACCTCTATTTTTCGGTAGGTTGGTATCGGCCCGGCTCTCACATCAGAGGATTTGTGGCTTAGAGGCCTAAACCCTCGACAGAGAGCATTAGTATTGTCCGGACCAAGAACTTCTGTCTTCGTGCGCCTGATTTAAAATTTTGACTGCTATCCTCAGTCTACCTGCAGAGCAGCACGTTGTGTCTCTCTTAATCTGGCCCCTATCCCATAAACTGTCCGATATGTAGTTTTCATCCATCGGCAAGCACATGGGGTCGATGGGACACGCAAGCTCCCCCACCACGGAAAGGTGTAGACACATAGGGGGAGCAACAACCGGTTTAATGGCCTCATTGCACAAACCACAACTCGTCATCACGGACCAGAAGACAGGCCGACTGTACCTGCGGAAATGGTAGCTTCTCAACTCGCTACGATCATGTTAGAAAATTAAAGTGTAGAGATAAAGGAGGACCAGAAAACCAGCAACCAGTTTATAGGGAAACTCTGTCGCGGAATGTTGACTATTTTGATAGACAAGGATCAGAAATAGCAACCAATAGACTTTCAGAATTCCGAAAGACTAATCACTGTCGAAGAACCCCGGGATGGTTAACCCGGTCAACAAATGCCCGCAGAAGTCGGATGTGTCGGCCTAACGGCGCAAGAACGCAGCTTTGCTGTAAACAGGCACAACGTAATCATATCCGGAAAAAATACTCTGGATGAACGCAGAAGAAGAAGACTGTCGAAGAAGAGGCCGAAATGGCTAGAACTAGGATGTATGATTTGGAACAGTCCCAGGAATGACCACGTTTTCAGACAGTGTTCAGGCACAGATAGGTAAAGCGAACAACCGTACTAGTAATACTTCTAGAAAGTAGGCTTAAGGAATCTGGCGACGAATGCCTGCAAAATTAAAGATCCCCCTTTACTGATCCTTTCCCACAACACGGAGAAAGAGTACAAATATACAGTTACAACTCTCATTACTCCACTCTTAATATTAATCCTTAATTTATAACAGACGTTACAGTGTAAAATATAACAATATCATTTAATGAGTAATGGCTGGATAAGTATCAGTGTAATCTAGCTACGGTGTCTGCAAAATAATCATGACTAAGATGCTGGGTTATGGTGTCAGCCCTGGTGGTGTTGGACTTATCTTTCAGGTTGTAGACTCGGATGAGGTTCACAGGTAGGTTGCTGATTCACACTCTCCGTGTTAAAGACAGACACGTATTCGTTGCTGCTGGATGATAGCTCAATGGTACCAACAATGAAGGCGCAGAACTTATGGAAGTTAATCAGAGAAAACAGCACCGGTGAATGCTTGTCCTACACTGAGGATACTCATTGCTCATCTCGCTCTCAGACTCATATTCAGACACGACTAGTATCATAAGACTATCACCTCTGTCACAGACACATCACCAGTGGTATAAAAACACAATGACAAATGGCTAAAGTGTACAACTACCCCTCTGCCGTGTGTCCACCGTGACGAGGTAGAGGGGCTTGCGCGTCCCAATGACCCCAAGAGCTATGCCGACGGTAGCACAGCTACTGATAGGGCCACCCATGTCGGACAGGTCAAGGGAGAGGGAACAGACGAAGAGACACACAAACCTGCTGCCTTGTAGGTAGACTGGGGACAGTCAAAGGCTAGGGAAAGCATCCCGAATAAATGCTTGTCGAAATCGGATGTACTGAGCCACAGGCTTGACAAAGCAGTGCAACGTAACTTAATTCATGATGTCACAAATCAAAATTAATCGTTATGGTGCTAATCCCGCGAAGTCCCATCAGGCGGCGATAGTGCCGGGCCCCCTGCCTCGAGGGGGTCCATCCATGACTACTGGTGGTCACCTTCCCCTGTGCTGTGGAGTCAAGGCACAGAGAAGTAGGTTAAGAGCTATTGACTAAATACCCCGGACACTCAACATACTACAGTGGAATGCCGAAGGAGTTTACAAGAAGAAAGTCTCCCTAACACAGCGTCTTCATAAAGATAGAATAGATGTGGCATGCATTCAAGAGACACACCTCAACGCCAATCACAAATTCTCAGTCAGAGGATATCAGGCCACACGTTTCGACCGCGAAGGACACAAAGGAGGAGTTCTAATACTTACACGAAATACAATACCTCGCAGCGAAGTATCTGTGGTCTCTGACAACCAAACGGATATTATAGGTGTTGATATATTGATAAAGGACATGAAAAAAAGAATCTACAATCTGTATAGCCCAGCAGATAAGGACCTTACACTCTCAAACATGAAAATAACTGACACAAACTTCATTATTGTCGGAGACTTTAATAGCCGTTCAGAAAGATGGAGATACCCAGATACTGACAAAAGAGGAGATGAATTGGAGGACTGGGAAATAGTCTCAAATCTCCATCTACTCAACAAAGCGGATGACACACCGAGCTTCTACTCCAGAAGATGGCTTACCACTTCTACTCCAGACTTAGCTTTCTGCACAGGAGACATCCTCTACAAAATCGATCGCCATGTGCTGGACCAATTAGCAGGTAGTGACGACAGACCAATCAAGCTTGTAATGAATATGGAGTATGTTCCACAGGAGCAAAAGCCCTTGCCCAACTGGAATTACAAACGAGCAGATTGGGACAGATTTGCCATACTAACAGACAAATATTGTGAAAACATAAATACACGATATGGCAACATAAAGCAAATGGTGGAAAGTCTAAACAGAGCGATAATACAGGCAGCCACTGAGTCCATTCCAAGAGGAGCGAGGAAAAATTACAAACCATACTGGACTGAAGAACTACAAAGTTTGGAGGACAAAGTTGAAGATGCCAGGAAGACAGCAGAGAGAGAACAAACAATTGAAGCGAACATCTCTCTCAAAGCCATCTCAGCAAAATATAAAAGAACAGTAAATCAAACAACAAGAGATTGTTGGAGGGAAAAAACAGAAAACCTGAATTTTGACAGGGATGGAAACAAACTATGGAAACTAGTGAAAGCCGTGAACAATGAAGGACCTAGAAACAAACAAATAACAATTAAACAAGGAAATGCCTTGCTTACAGGAAAAAAGGCTGCAAATGCACTAATGGAACACTATGCAAATGCAAACCACATTGATATTACAACCGAACAGAAGAAAGCAATCAAAGATAAACAGATACATCATAGATATACAGAGACAGCAGCAGAATATATGATGGCAAATCTAACAATGGAAGAAATTGAACAGGCAATGAATACCCTAAAAAAGAAGAAATCACCAGGAAAGGATGGAATCACAAATGAAATGCTAATAGGACTAGGCACCAAGGCAAAGAAGAAACTACTAGCAGTCCTAAATAACAGCTGGAAGAGAGGAATAGTCCCACAGGCATGGAAGGAAGCTATACTAATACCAGTCCCAAAGAAAGGAAAAGATCTGGAAGAACCAAATGGCTATCGACCTATCAGTCTACTTAGCTGTGTAGGAAAATTAATGGAACGCATTATCAATGGCAGGCTAACATGGCATCTGGAAGAAAACAAACTCTTAACACCACACCAAGCAGGATTCAGAAAGTACAGATCCACTGAAGATCAAATAACCTATATAGCTCATGAAATAGAGGATGCCTTCCAAGAGAAAAAGCACACACTAGCAGTCTGGATAGATTTAGAAAAAGCATTTGATAAAGTATGGAAGGAAGGACTGAAAGTAAAACTGCAAAACATGCATGTTTGTGGAAAAATGTATAAATGGATCAGCCACTACCTTGAGAACAGAACTGCCAGGACAAAAGTACAAGGACAAACAAGCAAAATGATGCTGCTGGAGCAAGGTGTCCCCCAAGGAGGAGTTCTCTCACCAACATTATTCCTAGCATATATAAATGACATCACAGAAAATTTTCCAGCCAGAGTACACACATCCTCCTTTGCAGATGACCTAGCCATATGGACATCTGAAGAATATATTAGTACAGCTAACAGCAGAATACAGCAAGCCTTATTAGCGCTAGAGGACTGGTCAAAATCATGGCTAGTGAAGATAAGTGAGGAGAAAACAACATGCACAGTGTTCTCCCTCTCAAATAAAACTCAGCAACCTAAGCTGGTATTGAATGGAAAAATATTGCGACATGAAGAAAATCCAAACTATCTAGGAGTCACCTTTGATCGTCGCCTGACATGGAAGACACAGGTTGAGAAAAATCGAACAAGAGCAAGGCAGAGAATGGCAATCATGAAAAAGCTTGCTGGTACAACGTGGGGAGCAGATGACAAAGTTCTCAAGAAGTTATATACCGGACGGGTGAGGCCAGTACTGGAATATGGCATTGCAGCTTGGGCAACAGCAGCTAAGTCAAACTTTAACAAAATAAGTAGAGTCCAAAACCAAGGAATGCGAATCATAACTGGAAGCCTGAAGACAACGCCTATTAATGAACTAGAAAAGATCACTTGTTTACAACCAATGCAGGATAGAAGAGATAGCAGAGCCCAGCAACAAGCAGAAAAATTTAGAAGATTGACAGACCACCCTATGTACAACAGATTTAATGGTTTTGGAAAGGGAAGACTGAAGCGTAGCAACTTTGTAGAAACTGCAAAACGAAGGATTAGGGCAGATCCTATACTTAACATATCAACAGTCAAGCCCATACACAATGCACACAAGTTCCCAGCTTGGAGACAGCAGCAACTGCCTGAGATGATAGAAAACATTCCTGGTATTGAGAAAAAGAACACTCAGCATGAAACCGAAAGAAGAGAAATAACCCTAAACTACATAAAAGAACATTACCCAAGCAGGAATTGGACCCATGCATATACAGATGGATCAGCCAAAAATTCAATAGAGAATGGAGGAGGAGGAATTCTCCTAAATTTAAAAAATGGAGTGAAAAAAACACATTCAATGGCAACTGGAAAATTTTCAAGTAACTTCAAAGCGGAGGCAGAGGCTCTGAAAACTGCAGCAGAAATGCTCCTGATGGAGGAAAATAAAGAGAAGCAAATAGCTATCTTCACAGATGCAAAGTCAGCTGTCTCAATACTGAAGAGCAATAACAGCACAGAACTAACTGACCTAAGAGCAGCACTCCATGGTCTATGCCAGAAATCCAAAAAAGTTGTAATACAGTGGATCCCATCACATTGCAGTATACCTGGAAACGAAGAGGCTGACAGACTGGCAAAAGAGGGCGGACGACTACCACAGCCTGACATAGACATAACCTATAATGAGGCAAAGAGGTTGATAAAAAGCACTTATAGAACCAAATGGGAATCAGAGCATCCAGGCCATCAGAAGGATGATGCATATTACAAACTCGACCGAAGAGAACAAGTAGCAATCTTCAGACTCCGCACAGGACATAACAGGCTGAAATACCACTTGTTCAATAAACTAAAGATAGGAGATACCGATGAATGTAATTGTAGAACTGGAAAAATGACAGCAAAACATTTGCTGCAGGATTGCCCAACGTATGCAGAACAGAGAAAGATATTTTGGCCGACACCTGCTTCATTTGAGGACAAGCTCTATGGAGATATCAACAAGCTAAAGTTGACCGCAGATTACTTTAACTACATACAGGTTGACATTTAAAGGTGCATGAAGACCCAGAGGCATGAAATGGAATATTGCTTGGATAGAAAATCCATTATGTGGAAAGTCCAAATCGAAAGCTCGCTGTGTGGGCTTCATAAAAGGTGGAAAAGTGTCCTAGTGGCACGAAATGGAATATTGCTTGGATAGCAAATCCATTACGTGGAAAGTCCGAATCAAAAGCCCATTGTGTGGGCTTCATAAAAGGTGGAAAAGTGTCCTAGTGGCATGAAATGGAATATTGCTTGGATAGCAAATCCATTACATGGAAAGTCCGAATCAAAAGCCCATTGTGTGGGCTTCATAAAAGGTGGGAAAGTGTCCTAGTGGCATGAAATGGAATATTGCTTGGATAGCAAATCCATTACGTGGAAAGTCTGAATCAAAAGCCCACTGTGTGGGCTTCATAAAAGGTGGAAAAGTGTCCTAGTGGCACGAAATGGAATATTGCTTGGATAGCAAATCCATTACATGGAAAGTCCGAATCGAAAGCTCACTGTGTGAATGTTATCTGCAGACTGCATACTTCTGGTTTCCGGAAGAACACCCTATGGTGAACGGAAGGCCCAATATACGGAAGTGAGGATAAGCAGCCATGTGCAGGACGTGACGATTCCTTGGGTGAGCCCAGTACCAGAGCTCTATGTATCGGCTCTGCAAGTATGGAAGCCTCCTTGGATGGCGGGGAATGCCCATGGTCTGCCCCTGCCTTCCCTTGAGGGCTGACCAGGATCTTTGGCTGTTCTATATGGACCAGCTGGGATGGGGGATAACACCACAACAGTGAGAGTCAAACGTCCTAAGAAACCCCAGGGAAGGTTAACCCGGTCAACAAATGCCCGCAGAAGTCGGATGTGTCGGCCTAACGGCGCAAGAACGCAGCTCTGCTGTAAACAGGCACAACGCAATCACATCCGAAAAAAAACTCCGGATGAACGAAGAAGAAGAAGAAGAAACATCAAGAGATTGTTGGAGGGAAAAAACAGAAAACCTGAATTTTGACAGGGATGGAAACAAACTATGGAAACTAGTGAAAGCCATGAACAATGAAGGACCTAGAAACAAACAAATAACAATTAAACAAGGAAATGCCTTGCTTACAGGAAAAAAGGCTGCAAATGCACTAATGGAACACTATGCAAATGCAAACCACATTGATATTACAACCGAACAGAAGAAACCAATCAAAGACAAACAGATACATCATAGAAATACAGAGACAGCAGCAGAATAGATGATGGCAAATCTAACAATGGAAGAAATGGAACAGGCAATGAATACCCTAAAAAAGAAAAAAATCACCAGGAAAGGATGGAATCACAAATGAAATGCTAATAGGACTAGGCACCAAGGCAAAGAAGAAACTACTAGAAAAGACCTGGAAGAACCAAATGGCTATCGACCTATCAGTCTACTTAGCTGTGTAGGAAAATTAATGGAACGCATTATCAATGGCAGGCTAACATGGCATCTGGAAGAAAAAAACTCTTAACACCACACCAAACAGGATTCCGAAAGTACAGATCCACTGAAGATCAAATAACCTATATAGCTCAGGAAATAGAGGATGCCTTCCAAGAGAAAAAGCACACACTAGCAGTCTGGATAGATTTAGAAAAAGCATTTGATAAAGTATGGAAGGAAGGACTGAAAGTAAAACTGCAAAAAATGCATGTTTGTGGGAAAATGTATAAATGGATCAGCCACTACCTTGAGAACAGAACTGCCAGGACAAAAGTACAAGGGCAAACAAACAAAATGATGCTGTTGGAGCAAGGTGTCCCCCAAGGAGGAGTTCTTTCACCAACATTATTCCTAGCATATATAAATGACATCACGGAAAATTTTCCAGCCAGAGTACACACATCCTCCTTTGCAGATGACCTAGCCATATGGACATCTGAAGAACATATTAGTACAGCTAACAGCAGAATACAGCAAGCCTTATTAGCGCTAGAGGACTGGTCAAAATCATGGCTAGTGAAGATAAGTGAGGAGAAAACAACATGCACAGTGTTCTCCCTCTCAAATAAAACTCAGCAACGTAAGCTGGTATTAAATGGAAAAATATTGCGACATGAAGAAAATCCAAACTATCCAGGAGTCACCTTTGATCGTCGCCTGACATGGAAGACACAGGTTGAGAAAAATCGAACAAGAGCAAGGCAGAGAATGGCAATCATGAAAAAGCTTGCTGGTACAACGTGGGGAGCAGATGACAAAGTTCTCAAGAAGTTATATACTGGACGGGTGAGGCCACTACTGGAATATGGCATTGCAGCTTGGGCAACAGCAGCTAAGTCAAACTTTAACAAAATAAGTAGAGTCCAAAACCAAGGAATGCGAATCATAACTGAAAGCCTGGAGACAACGCCTATTAATGAACTAGAAAAGATCACTTGTTTACAACCAATGCAGGACAGAAGAGATAGCAGAGCCCAGCAACAAGCAGAAAAATCTAGAAGATTGACAGACCACCCTATGTACAAAAGATTTAATGGTTTCGGAAAGGGAAGACTGAAGCGTAACAACTTTGTAGAAACTGCAAAACGAAGGATTAGGGCAGATCCTATACCTAACATATCAACAGTCAAACCCATTTACAATGCACACAACTTCCCAGCTTGGAGACAGCAGCAACTGCCTGAAATGATAGAAAACATTCCTGGTATTGAGAAAAAGAACACTCAGAATGAAACCGAAAGAAGAAAAATAACCCTCAACTACATAAAAGAACATTACCCAAGCAGCAATTGGACCCATGCATATACAGATGGATCAGCCAAAGATTCAATTAAACATGGAGGAGGAGGAATTCTCCTTAATTTTAAAAAACGGAGTGATAAAAACACAGTCAGTGGCAACTGGAAAATTTTCAAGTAACTTCAAAGCGGAGGTAGAGGCTTTGAAAACTGCAGCAGAAATGCACTTGATGGAGGAAAATACAGAGAAGCAAATAGCTATCTTCACAGATGCAAAGTCAGCTGTCTCAATACTGAAGAGCAAAAACAGCACAGAACTAGCTGACCTAAGAGAAGCACTCCATGGTCTATGCCAGAAATCCAAAAATGTTGTAATACAGTGGATCCCATCACATTGCAGTATACCTGGAAATGAAGAGGCTGACAGACTAGCCAAAGAGGGTGGACGATTACCACAGCCTGACATAGACATAACCTATAATGAGGCAAAGAGGTTTATAAAAAGCACTTATAGAACCAAATGGGAATCAGAGCATCCAGGCCACCAGAAGGATGATGCATATTACAAACTCGACCGAAGAGAACAAGTAGCAATCTTCAGACTCCGCACAGGACATAACAGGCTGAAACACCACTTGTTCAGTAAACTAAAGATAGGAGATACCGATGAATGTAATTGTGGAACTGGTGAAATGACAGCTAAACATTTGCTGCAGGAGTGCCCAATATATGCAGAACAGAGAAAGATATTTTGGCCCACGCCTGCTTCATTTGAGGACAAGCTCTATGGAGATATCAACAAGCTCAAGTTGACTACAGCTTACTTTAACTACATTCAGGTTGACATCTAAAGGTGCATGGAGATGTATTTAGACTTCCACACTTTATACCACAGGTATGTCGGTTACAAAAGCGTCCCAGAGGCATGAAATGGAATATTGTTTGGATAGCACATCCATCACGTGGAAAGTCCGAATCAAAAGCTCGCTGTGTGGGCTTCATAAAAGGTGGAAAAAGTGTCCTAGTGGCACGAAATGGAATATTGCTTGGATAGCAAATCCATTATGTGGAAAGTCTTAATCGAAAGCTCACAGTGTGAATGTCATCTGCAGACTGCATTCTTCTGGTTTCCGGAAGAACAGCCTATGGTGAACGGAAGGCCCAATATACGGAAGTGAGGCTAAGCAGCCATGTGCAGGACGTGACGATTCCTTCGGTGAGCCCAGTACCAGAGCGCTGTGTGATGGCTCTGCAAGTATGGAAGCCTCCTTGGATGGCGGGGAATGCCCATGGTCTGCTCCTGCCTTCCCTTGAGGGTTGACCAGGATGTCTTTGGCTGTTCTATATGGGCCAGCTAGGATGGGGGATAACACCACAACAGTGAGATTCAAACGTCCTAAGAAACCACCGGGAAGGTTAACCCGGTCAACAAATGCCCGCAGAAGTCGGATGTGTCGGCCTAACGGCGCAAGAACGCAGCTCTGCTGTAAACAGGCACAACGCAGTCACATCCGGAAAAAAAAATCCGGATGAACGCAGAAGAAGAAGAAGAATTCAACACAGTAGATGGTAGTCACACCAGAGGAGGAATGTGACACTGAACTTTCTGGATTGTCATCGTAGATTTGCTATTGCGATTTCTTCTCTCTCCCCCCTCCCCCCCCCCCCCCCCCACACACACAAGTCACCGAACCGCGATAAAGAGATGTACGTTATCTAGGTCCCACTTGAGGAATGGACGTCTGTGTTGATGCCAACGGACGTAAGAACAGTCGTAAGGGTGTCATTACAGCGTT
>OY992876.1:335197273-335302273 GCA_963921405.1 Cepaea hortensis
GATTGCCATCCCACCAGGTTAATATGTTATCGCGGACCTCAGAGAGAAGTGTCTATGTAGAAGACCATTTCCTGGACGTACGTATTTTGGGAGGGGGAGGAGGGAGGAGGGAGGAGGAGGAAGAAGAAAAAAAAAACTACGACAGTTGGCATCTCTGGAATGAAAGGAAGGCGTGTAGAAAATTTCATCTCAATCGGATGGGCCGTTCGCGAGCGCATAAAGGACATACGGACAGAGATACATAAATACATACAGAGATACGCACATCCTAATTTATATATAGATAGACCTAGTTAAATAAAATCAAGCTTCATTGTCTGACCATTCTTCGATAGTCCAGTGCCCGCCTGTTAGATTTCGCCATTTTGTGTGTCGTGTCTTTCATTATTCCTTCCTCTATTTTGGTCTTAGTATAAGCGGCGTCTCCATTATTTATATATTTATTCCGGCTGTAGGTTAAGATCCCTGTTCTCTAACATTAGTTATCGCTTAGTTCACCCTGAATATACACTACAAATACTGGTAAATATATACATGTAAATTCGTACTAATTAATTAAAGCAACGTACCTTCCAAATTGTGGTGATGAAACCTCTCCACGGGGGAACAGTGCCACTAGCAATATAAATATTAATTTTGGGTTTCAATTGGGTTCTCAATTTGTTTTCCCCAAATATAGGCTAACTAGGGCCTGGATTCTTTTGGTGCAAGGTGTCTTTTTAAAGCTAGTATCGGCTCCTGTGCCCTCACCGCTTCGGGTCCATCATCAAAATGGACGATCTGCTGGCTGGACAACAACTGGCCAGGCAGGTTCTCGTGTTGCCACCAGGTTTGCAGGCCGAAGCTGAATATGTTATTCAGCCAAACTTGCGCTGGGGCCATTGTTCTTATTAGAACATGTAAATTAGAATAAATTAGTACAAGAATCGCCATGGCGAAGGTATCCTTTTGCAAGAATTGCAACGAGAAAAAGAATATTGAAGTGCTACATTGAACATGAACTTTTATATTGATGTGAAACGTCGACAATGAGCAGACAAACTGAAAAACATCTAACGATAGTGGAAATGTGGCTTCTGAGGAAAATGCAAAGAATACCATGGACAGACAGAAACAAACAACAACGAGAAAGTCATAAGAGAAACAAATGAGAACTGTAAACTGAATTACAAAATTAGGCGTTGGCAAGTAATTTTTTGGACACCTTACAAGAAGAAATAAAATACAGAACTTGGTGACAACTAGAAAAGTTGAAGTGAAAAAGAACCATGGGAAGGTAGAGAAGTTATCAGGATGGCTTGGCCACGTGGCATGGTCGAGACAAGACCACGGGGCCAATCCACGACTCTGGTGTGAGATGTCGAAACATGACCGCCACGCTTATCGGCACGGTACATGATGATGATGATGATGGTGATGATGATGATGATGATGATGATGATGATGATGATGATGATGATGATGATGATGATGATGATGATCGCGAAATGTGAACGAATATGATCGCCGACGCCAGTCGACAAAGCACTTGACGATGAACTGGACGCACAAAGAGTAAACAGACAAGTCAAGTCAACTTATAAACTAAATTACATTCGCTTCAACAACATTTGTATTCCTGCTCTAGCCTAATGGATACTGACACGTCTAACCCCAACAGAGACGATATTTCCCCGACTCCACACACATCACTCCCACAGACGACTCCCACCGGAGGGCAGACTACAGCCCCATCGCCCACTCGTCGCCAGGAAATGCTACAATTACCCCACGTCTGCACCAATAACCCGCATTGTCTCATCATTTTTCGGCTGATTTAATTCCCCGGATCCAGTTTCACGAGTACGGCGGTTTTAATTTCGTATCGTATGCAAATCAGATGGCATGTTCTCGCAATGAGCTCCCTCAGGATGGTCGAGACGTATTAGAATAAGTATTGGAAGAATTTCTAACCTGGGCTGTATAGAACACTACATAAACACACACACACACAAGTATAGGAAGAATGTCTAACCTGGGGTATATAGAACACTGTATAAACACACACACAAGTATAGGAAGAATGTCTAACCTGGGGTATATAGAACACTGTATAAACACACACACAAGTATAGGAAGAATGTCTAACCTGGGGTATATAGAACACTGTATAAACACACACACACACAAGTATAGGAAGAATTTCTAACCTGGGGTATATAGAACACTGTATAAACACACACACAAGTATAGGAAGAATGTCTAACCTGGGGTATATAGAACACTGTATAAACACACACACGAGTATAGGAAGAATTTCTAACCTGGGGTATATAGAACACTGTATAAACACACACACACACACAAGTATAGGAAGAATTTCTAACCTGGGGTATATAGAACACTGTATAAACACACACACAAGTATAGGAAGAATTTCTAACCTGGGGTATATAGAACACTGTATAAACACACACACGAGTATAGGAAGAATTTCTAACCTGGGGTATATAGAACACTACATAAACACTCACCACAAGTATAGGAAGAATTTCTAACCTGGGCTGTATAGAAAACTACATAAATAAACACACTTGTATAGGAAGATTTTCTAACCTGGGCTGTATAGAACACCACATAAATACACACACTTGTATAGGAAGATTTTCTAACCTGGGCTGTTTAGAACACTACACCCCTCTTACGAGTCTCCACCTTGCCGTGGTATTGGAGCTTGTGTGTTCCAATGACCCCAAGAGCTATGCCGACGGTAGTACAGATACTGGTTGGGTCTCCCATGTCGGACAGGTCAAGGGAGAGGAACCAGACGAAGAGACACACAAACCTGCTGTTGCCTTGTGGGTAGACTGGGGACAGTCAAAGGCTAGGGAGAGCATACCCGAAAAATGCTTGTCGAAATTGGATGCACACAGTCACGGGCTTGACAAAACAGTACAACTTAAGACAATCCATGATGTCACAAATTAAAAATTACTCAATATGGTGCTAATCCCGTGAAGTCCCATCAGGCGGTGATAGTGCCGGACCCCCTGCCTCGAGGGAGTCTACCCATGACTACTGGTGGTCACCTTCCCCTGTGATGTGAAGTCAAGGCACAGAGGAGTAGAATAAGAGCTATTGACCAAACACCCCGCACACTCAACATACTACAGTGGAATGCCGAAGGAGTTTATAACAAGACATTCTCCCTAACAAAGCGTCTTCATACAGATGGAATAAATGTGGTATTCATTCAAGCGAAACATCTCAACGCTAATCACAGATTCTCAGTCAGAGGATATCAGGCCACAAGTCCGCGAAGGACACTTACACAATATACCATACCTTGCACTGAAGTATCTGTAATCTCTGACAACCAAACGGAAATTATAGGTGTTGATATAATGATAAAGGACGTGAAAATAAGAATTTTCAATCTGTATAACCCACCAGATAAGGACGTTACACTCTCAAAAATGAAAATAACTGACACAAACTGCATTATTGTCGGAGACTTTAATAGTCGTTTAGAAAGATGGGGATACCCAGATACTGACAACAGAGGAGATGAAGTGGAGGACTGGGAAATAGACTCAAATCTCCATCTACTCAACAAAGCGGACGACACAACGAGACTCTACTCCAGAAGATGGTTTACCACTTCTATTCCACACTTAGATTTCTGCACATGAGATATCCTCCACAAAATCGATCCTCATGTACTTGACCAGTTAGCAGGTAGTGACCACAGACCAATTAAGCTGGTCACGAATATGGAGTATGTTCCACAGCAGCAAAATCCTTTGCCTCGCTGGAATTACAAACGAGCAGATTGGGACATATTTGCCATACTAACAAACAAATATAGTGAAAACATAAATACACGATATGGCAACATGAAGCAAATAGAGGAAAGTTTAAACAAAGCAATAGTACAGGAGGCCACTGAGTCTATTCCAAGAGGAGCGAGGAAAAATTACAAACATACTGGACTGAAGAACCACAAATTTTGAAGCACAAAGTTGAAGATGCCAGGAAGACAGCAGAGAGAGAGAACAAACAACTGAAGCGAACATCTCTCTCAAAGCCATCTCAGCAAAATATAAAAGAACAGTAAATCAAACAAGAGATGTTTGGAGTGAAAAACAAAAAAAGCAGAAAGCATGAACTTTGAAGAAGAAGAAACAAACTATGGAAACTAGTGAAAGCCATTAACAATGAAGGACCTAGAAAGAAACAAATAACAATAAAACAAGATAATGCCTTGCTTACAGGAAAAAAGGCTGCAAATGCACTAATGGAATACTGTGCCAGTGCAAACCACATTGATATTACAACCGAACAGAAGAAAGCAATCAAAGGTAAACAGATACATTATAGTAATACAGAGACAGCTGCAGAATAGATGATGGCAAATCTAACAATGGAAGAAATGGAACAGGCAATGAATACCCTAAATAAGCAACAAAACAAATCACCAGGAAAGGATGGAATCACAAATGAAATGCTAATACAGTGGTACAGTGGTTCTCAACCGGTAGGGAATCCCCCCCCCCCCCCGGGGGGGGGGGGGATTTTAGTGTTTCCAGGGGGGGATTAAGATTATTTCAAGATCGCGTTAATACAAAAACAGATTACTTGATATTGTTTTTCCCTTCATACTGTACGGTTCTGTACGTCTCACCCTTCTAAAATTAATTTTATAAAGTAAGTAGACTCACAAATCATGTTTTATGTGGACGTCTAGACTTGTTTCAGTATGTGCAATTAAATTTAGCTTCCATTATTACGTATACTGTGTAGGGGCAGGGGCGGGATTTTTAGGTAGGAAATACGAAAGGGGGTAATGACGTTCTGAAAATATGGTGAAGGGGGGCACGGGCCCAAAAAAGGTTGAGAACCACTGTGCTAATAGGACTAGGCACTAAAGCAAAAAAAGAAACTACTAGCAGTCCTAAATTATCGCTGGAAGAGAGGAATAGTCCCACAGGCATGGAAGGAAGCTATATTAATACCAGGCCCAAAGAAAGGAAAAGACCTGGAAAAACCAAATGGCTATCGACCTATCAGTCTACTTAGCTGTGTAGGAACATTAATGGAACGCATTATCAATGGCAGGCTAACATGGCATCTGGAAGAAAACCAATTCTTAACACCACACCAAGCAAGGTTAAGAAAGTACAGATCCACAGAAGATCAAATAACCTATATAGCTCAAGAAATAGAGGATGCCTTCCAAGAGAAAAAAACACACACTAGCGGTCTGGATAGATTTAGAAAAAGCATTTTATGAAGTATGGAAGGAAGGACTGAAGTGAAACTGCAAAGAATGCATGTTTGTGGGAAAATGTACAAATGGATGAGCCACTACCTTGAGAACAGAACTGCCAGGACAAAAGTACAAGGACAAACCAGCAAAATGATGCTGTTGGAGCAAGATGTCCCCCAAGGAGGAGTTCTTTCACCAACATTATTCCTAGCATATATAAATGACATCACGGAAAATTTTCCAGCCAGAGTACACACATCATCCTGTGCAGATGACCTAGTCAATTGGACATCTGAAGAATATATTAGTACAGCTAACAGCAGAATACAGCAAAGCCTTATTCGCGCTAGAGGGTAGTGAAGATAAGTGAGGAGAAAACAACATGCACTGTATTCTCCCTCTCAAATAAAACTTAGTAACATAAGCTGGTATTGAATGGAAAAATATTGCGCTATGAAGAAAATCCAAAATATCTAGGAGTCACCTTTGATCGTCGCCTGACATGGAAGACACAGGTTGAAAAAAAATCGAACATGAGCAAGACAAAGAATGGCAATGATGAAAAACTTGCTGTGGGGAGGAGATGAGAACATTCTCAAGAAGTTATATATGCACACAATTTCCCAGCTTGGAGACAGCGGCAATTGCCTGAGATGATAGAAAGCATTTCTGGTATTGAGAAAAATAACACTCTTCTAAGAAGAAGAAGAAGAAGAAGAAGAAGAAGAAGAAGAAGAAGAAGAAGAAGAAGAAGAAGAAGAAGAAGAAGAAGAAGAAGAAGAAGAAGAAGAAGAAGAAGAAGAAGAAGAAGAAGAAGAAGAAGAAGAAGAAGAAGAAGAAGAAGAAGAAGAAGAAGAAGAAGAAGAAGAAGAAGAAGAAGAAGAAGAAGAAGAAGAAGAAGAAGAAGAAGAAGAAGAAGAAGAAGAAGAAGAAGAAGAAGAAGAAGAAAAAGAAGAAGAAGAAAAAGAAGAAGAAGAAGAAGAAGAAGAAGAAGAAGAAGAAGAAGAAGAAGAAGAAGAAGAAGAAGAAGAAGAAGAAGAAGAAGAAGAAGAAGAAGAAGAAGAAGAAGAAGAAGAAGAAGAAGAAGAAGAAGAAGAAGAAGAAGAAGAAGAAGAAGAAGAAGAAGAAGAAGAAGAAGAAGAAGAAGAAGAAGAAGAAGAAGAAGAAGAAGAAGAAGAAGAAGAAGAAGAAGAAGAAGAAGAAGAAGAAGAAGAAGAAGAAGAAGAAGAAGAAGAAGAAGAAGAAGAAGAAGAAGAAGAAGAAGAAGCCAGGGAGCAGATCTGCTAAAACACCCACTACAGTCCTGATATCTTTATTTCTGATTTTCTTTCTTCTTGATACATTGATTGTTCTTCTCAGGAATGTCATTCCTGTTGTGATTTTTCTATTATATGTTCTGTCATTGTCCACGTTTTGCATTGGTAGCATAGAGGTGGCAGGAAGATTGTGTTGTAGAGTGAATGACAATATGAACATGAATCCAAGGCTTAACCCCTCTTGCCACAGAGCCTGTCACTGGAGGTTGAAAACAAAAAGTTGCATGTTACACAGAACCAATTCTTTAAAATGGCTGTAAATGTTGGATAAATGTGGATCAAGAAAAATATCCCTTGAGGTCTTAGAGATGTTTCTTAGGATAATTTTGAAAATTCCGCGGATGGCCAAAATGAGTAATCTAAATGTTTTGAAAAAGTCTGAGACTTAACTTTTGACAAATTGAAAGAGACAATATCATTGTTTGTCACACTTGAAGAAGAAGAAAATAGGAACATGTAACAACTGGAATGGTTTGTGGAAATAGGTGATAGTAGGAGAAGATTATAGAGTTTGGGTTATGACACTAAAAGGTGTCTGCACGCAAACTGATGAATGCTGTTGGAGATCACAAGGTGGGAGAAGCATGATCTCTTCCTCTCGCATGATGCTTCCTGTTTATGCTGACAAATGTTTTGTCCCGTAAAGCGGTGCATAGCTGGGTAGAAAAATTTTCTCAAGGACACTAAAATTGTTGATGAAATCCGATCTGGTCGTCCTGTTGAGATGGCAACAGAAGCATCCGTGCAGCGGGTGGATAGATGATTGGAGGTGACAGGCGAGTAAAGATGGACTCTGCAGCATCTGCAATAGAGTGCACACATGGTTCAGCATACAGCATAATGCATGATCGATTGAAATTTAAGAAAATGTGCTCAAGGTGGGTACCCAGACAATTGAAGGAGGAACAAACAATGAACCGATTTGGCCTATCCTTGCATCATCTCTGATCATACGAAGATGAAGGAGAAGACATGCTGAACAGGATTGTTACTGGGGATGAATCTTGGGTGCATCACTACCAGCCCGAATCAAAGCGTGCTTCAATACAATGAAAACGTCCTGCTTCGTCTTGTGTCCAAAATGTCAAGGTTACACCATTAGCAGGGAAGGTTATGCTGACAGCGTTCTGGGATTGCCAAGGAGTGCTTTTAACCAATTTCAAGAAGAAAGGTGACAATGTGAATTCTGAATCGTACTGTGAAGTTCTATCGATGCTTCATGCTGCAATTCGAAGAAAACGTCCTGGACTGCTGACTAGAGGAGTGTTGCTTCTTCATGACAATGTCAGACCACATACGGTCTAACTCACACATCGATTAACTCAGGAGAAGAGTAACCGACTAAGGTGGGAAGTTCTGGAACATCCATTTTACAGCCCCCGACTTAGCCCCTAGCGATTTCCACCTTTTTTGGTACACTGAAAACCCACCTTGGCGGGAGTCTTGGCGAATGACGCAGAAGTTGAATGTGAAGTGAAAACGTGGTTTAGGAAACAGAGCACGCAGTTCCATGCAGCCGGTTTTGGAGGACTTGAAAAACGATGGGATAAGTGTATCAATGTTGGTGGAAATTATGTTGAGAAATAAAGGGACAATGTATGTATAAAAATAATCTGGTTTCAAGTTGTTATCATGTTTAGTTATTTTTCTGCAGCCATTTGTGACTTACCTATTACCTTCCCTTCGTAGATCCAGAAATCTCATTTTCTGGAAATCAGCTGGTTCTGGAAGACAAGACAAACATCATGAAGTAGCTAAATAGATATAATCATGAGGTGGTTAAATACTAATATATATAATCATGAAGTGGCTAAATAGATATAATCATGAGATGGTTAAATACTAATATATATATATATATATATATATATATTCATGAAGTGGCTAAATAGATATAATCATGAGGTCGTTAAATATACATAATCATGAAGTGGTTAAATATATATAGATTGTGTAGGCAGAGATTAGATTCAGTGTTATTTGAAAAGAGTCTAAGACTGACTCTAGGGACAAAGTTTAAAACACTATGTTTTCACAATTAATTTAGTTAATTCCCTTAATGAATACTAAAGTATGCCAGATCACAGGCCCCCTAAACGAATTTTTTTTGGGGTTTTTGCAGCGTTTTGGTAAACGCTTCCAAGGCGTCCAGAGTAAACGCTTACGCTGAAGATCTCACTAAATACTTTTGGAATTCATCGCGACACTTAGAGGACTGCTGCCAAAGAAAGAAATTCGTGGCGTACATCATTACGCAAGGTGCAGTCACTTGTGACGCAACCAGGACTATAAGAGCTGTGAAGAAAAGGCTGGACAGAAAAACCACTGCAGGAGATCTTCCTCCTGGAACATCAAGGCACTCTTTGCCCTCATTGTTAAAGAACATTTCGAGCCAAAAAAAAAAAAAAAAAAAAGGCTTTATCAATCATCTTAGAACTCACGGCTCCATACTTTCAACCTCACTGTATGAAGTGAATGGTATCATAATTCTTGATGGACAAACAACAACTGCAGTATGCACCTAATAAGATGCAGTGAAGTATATCGGGCTATAAATTGTGCATCCTATAAGTTGCCACTATTCTGTTTAAGTTCAGGACTATGACACTGATTTCTAACGGCTGATGTTGATACCGTTGTGAAAATCAATGCAAAGTAGTCTGCTCCCAAATCGTCCGGTTAATTTTGAATACGCTATGCGGGATATGAAACTTCGCCGGCCTTAAGAAGCATGTAAATAATGAATATACATTAGTTAGTTAGTCTTTCCTCTTGAGCCTAAGGCGGCGCATAGGGCAGAAGTCCTGTCTCTCCATGCTTGGCGGTTCGCTGCTATCTGTTGTAGATCTTGGATATTTGGATATTATATTTCTGAATATACATTGGTATCTTGATATATCGCTCAGAAATCAATGGCAAACTACTGAGCGTAATCTTGCCAAGAAATCAACAGACAGCTGAAAGATGCTGGTGTTGACAGCAATGTCCTGTAAAGGATATGAAAAAAAAAAAAATAATAATAATAATCTTGATATATAGAAGGGAAGGAGAAACCGTTTTCTCAAGAATAAATCTATAAACTGTGTTACGTCCCTTCCAAGGATAAAAACTTCGCTATACACTGGGCTGATTTCTGTAATGTTATACACTGGGCTGATTCATGTAATGTTATACACAGGGCTGATTCATCTAATGTTATACATTGGGCGACGCCTGTAATGCTAAACACTGGGCTGATTCCTGTAATGTTATACACAGGGCTGATTCATGTAATGTTATACATTGGGCGACGCCTGTAATGCTAAACACTGGGCTGATTATTGTAATGTTATACACAGGGCTGATTCATGTAATGTTATACATTGGGCGACGCCTGTAATGCTAAACACTGGGCTGATTCCTGTAATGCTATACACTGGGCTGATTCCTGTAATGCTATACACTGGGCTGATTCCTGTAATGCTAAACACTGGGCTGATTCCTGTAATGCTATACACTGGGCTGATTCCTGTAATGCTAAACACTGGGCTGATTCCTGTAATGCTAAACACTGGGCTGATTCCTGTAATGCTATACACTGGGCTGTGTCTGTAATGCTATAAACTTGGCTTTAAAGTAGTAATAAAAAGTTCACTACTGTATGGCGCGGAAGCCTGGACATTGAACAAGCAACTAGAAAGTCGCATAGAAGCCCTGGAGATGTGGATATACAGACGAATAGGTCGTATTTCTTGGAAGCAAAAACAATCAAATGCAGAGGTTCTAGAAAAACTGGGAATGAAGTGAGAGTTGATGAAAGAAACAAAGAGGAGGCAAATGAAATATTTCGGCCACGTTAAAAGACATAATACTCTTATAAAATCCATACTGGAAGGCAAGGTTGAGGGCAAGCGAGCAAGAGGTAGACAATGATACAAGTTGGAAGACAACATCAAGAGATGGACGAACATCAGCCTGACAGAATATACAGTCAGGGCGAGAGATAGACAGTTGTGGAGATCCATTGTAACTAACCTTCATTGTGGAGACGGCACCTGATTGATTGAATTACACTAGTGATTAGGAGATTCCACTGGCAAACAACTAATGCTGGACTGGTAGGCTACAGACCAAACAGATCCTGCACTAACCAGAGACCTATGGGTGTGCTCAGAACAAACAGATCCTGCAATGACCAGAGACCTATGGGTGTGCTCAGAACAAACAGATCCTGCAATGACCAGAGAGCTATTGATGTGCCGCCTAGAAGAAACAGATCCCGCATTGCCCAGAGATCTATGTGTGTACCCAGAATGCTGTCTGATTTTGGAGACTAAGATCAAAATTTGACAAGGGGTGCTAGGAGTGAATCCCTTGGTACTAGAAGCAGATGTCAATGTTTTCAGTGTTAACTAATGATGTTACAGAGGGGTTGGTTGCTCAGCATCAGAGGAGTGAAAGGGCCTGTGGTCTGCCCATATGACAGAATTGTCAAAGCCAAGGGTTGGTTATGACTAAAGGCGGCAAGAAGCATTGTCAGTTTAACAGCTGCACTACTTCGAAGTAGCCAAACTCCACACGTGCTTGCATGCTAAACTCCACACGTGCTTGCATGATAAATTCCACACGTGCTTGCATTCTAAACTCCACACGTGCTTGCATGATAGGTAAGTGGTTCATCAAGCGTGATTCAGCAATGGGAGAGATTTTGCATGCAGACACACGATGGAAGAGACTCATATTTGTATTAGGGACTGCAGGAGCGGAGGACATTGAAACAGCAGCAGGTGTCATTTAGACATTGTCACTACATCAGATGGTCAACCAAATTGCATGCAAATTTATGAATTCAATAGACTTCAAAACGAGAACCCACCAGCAGGATTCAACATCAAAGGGAGTCTCCGTGGTCAAGAGGTCAAGCCGCCTATCTTGCTCTTTGATGGTCGTGGGTTCTTTTTCTGACATTTGTTTCACGAGAGCAATTTTCTTTGTTGATACCAGGGGGTCATCCCTAGAGCTACATAGTTCGTGCTCTGTGTGACATTTTTCGCGGGCGACTCTGCGGGGGAAAAATCTGAACCATATGGGATATAACTCTGAAATGAAGTAATCTTTTGCCATTAACCCCTGTAATCAATATTTATGTTTAAAATGCTAATCTTCTGAAGGAAAATTGGAGAAGCCCTAAACGCCCAAGAGGACTCTCAACACGGAGCTAGTACAGTTAGTTAGTGCAGGCTCATGGATGTATTATTACAGAGGAAATCACAGCAAATATGGACAGGCCAGAGTGCACTGATAAACTGCGTCTACATTGAACCAGATTCAGAGGGAGATGTGAGCATAATTAAGCATCTACGCTGATTTAGAGGTACCATGTAGTCATATTTATTCTTTCCTATACTCTGGAATGTTTAAATATGCTGCTGTGCTTTCATGTTGAGGAACCATGCGGCTGTGCTTTTTGAGACACTATTCGCTGTGTTTTTATGTTGAACCAAGCGACTCTGTCTCTATGTTGAGGAACCATGTGGATGTGTGTGTATGTTGAACAATGTTGCTGTGTTTGTATGTTGAGAAACCATGTAGCTGTGTTTGTATGTTGAGGAACCATGTTGCTGTGTTTGTATGTTGAACAATGCTGCAATGTTTGTATGTTGAGGAACCATGTAGCTGTGTTTGTATGTTGAATAATGCTGCTGTGTTTGTATGTTGAGGAACCACGCAGCTATGTTTGTATGTTAAGGAACCAAGTAGCTGTGTTTGTATGTTGAACACTGCTGCTGTGTTTGTATGTTGAGGAACCATGCAACTATGTTTGTATGTTAAGGAACCATGTAGCTGTGTTTGTATGTTGAATAATGCTGCTGTGTTTGTATGTTGAGGAATCATGTAGCTGTGTTTGTATGTTGAACAATGCTGCAATGTTTGTATGTTGAGGAACCATGTAGCTGTGTTTGTATGTTGAATAATGCTGCTGTGTTTGTATGTTGAGGAACCACGCAGCTATGTTTGTATGTTAAGGAACCAAGTAGCTGTGTTTGTATGTTGAACACTGCTGCTGTGTTTGTATGTTGAGGAACCATGCAACTATGTTTGTATGTTAAGGAACCATGTAGCTGTGTTTGTATGTTGAATAATGCTGCTGTGTTTGTATGTTGAGGAATCATGTAGCTGTGTTTGTATGTTGAAGAACTATGTAGCTGTGTTTGTATGTTGAACAATGCTGCTGTGTTTGTATGTTGAGGAATCATGTAGCTGTGTTTGTATGTTGAGGAACTATGTAGCTGTGTTTGTATGTTGAACAATGCTGCTGTGTTTGTATGTTGAGGAACTATGTAGCTGTGTTTGTATGTTAAGGAATCATGTAGCTGTGTTTGTATGTTGAGGAATCATGTAGCTGTGTTTGTATGTTGAACAATGCTGCTGTGTTTGTATGTTGAGGAATCATGTAGCTGTGTTTGTATGTTGAGGAACTATGTAGCTGTGTTTATATGTTGAGGAATCATGTAGCTGTGTTTGTATGTTGAGGAATCATGTAGCTGTGTTTGTATGTTGAGAAACCATGTAGCTGTGTTTGTATGTTGAGGAATCATGTAGCTGTGTTTGTATGTTGAGAAACCATGTAGCTGTGTTTGTATGTTGAGAAATCATGTAGCTGTGTTTGTATGTTGAGGAATCATGTAGCTGTGTTTGTATGTTGAGGAATCATGTAGCTGTGTTTGTATGTTGAACAATGCTGCTGTGTTTGTATGTTGAGGAATCATGTAGCTGTGTTTGTATGTTAAGGAACCATGTAGCTGTGTTTGTATGTTGAACAATGCTGCTGTGTTTGTATGTTGAGGAATCATGTAGCTGTGTTTGTATACTGAGGAACTATGTAGCTGTGTTTGTATGTTGAGGAATCATGTAGCTGTGTTTGTATGTTGAGGAATCATGTAGCTGTGTTTGTGTGTTGAGAAACCATGTAGCTGTGTTTGTATGTTGAGGAATCATGTAGCTGTGTTTGTATGTTGAGGAATAATGTAGCTGTGTTTGTATGTTGAGGAATCATGTAGCTGTGTTTGTATGTTGAGGAATCATGTAGCTGTGTTTGTATGTTGAGAAACCATGTAGCTGTGTTTGCATGTTGAGGAATCATGTAGCTGTGTTTGTATGTTGAGGAATCATGTAGCTGTGTTTGTATGTTGAGAAACCATGTAGCTGTGTTTGTATGTTGAGGAATCATGTAGCTGTGTTTGTATGTTAAGGAACCATGTAGCTGTGTTTGTATGTTGAACAATGCTGCTGTGTTTGTATGTTGAGGAATCATGTAGCTGTGTTTGTATGTTGAGGAACTATGTAGCTGTGTTTGTATGTTGACTAACCATGTAGCTGTGTTTGTATGTTGAGGAATCATGTAGCTGTGTTTGTATGTTGACTAAACATGTAGCTGTGTTTGTATGTTAAGGAACCATGTAGCTGTGTTTGTATGTTGAGGAATCATGTAGCTGTGTTTGTATGTTGAACAATGCTGCTGTGTTTGTATGTTGAGGAACCACGTAGCTGTGTTTGTATGTTGAGGAACTATGTAGCTGTGTTTGTATGTTGAGGAACTATGTAGCTGTGTTTGTATGTTGAGGAATCATGTAGCTGTGTTTGTATGTTAAGGAACCATGTAGCTGTGTTTGTATGTTGAACAATGCTGCTGTGTTTGTATGTTAAGGAATCATGTAGCTGTGTTTGTATGTTGAGGAACTATGTAGCTGTGTTTGTATGTTGAGGAACTATGTAGCTGTGTTTGTATGTTGAGGAATCATGTAGCTGTGTTTGTATGTTAAGGAACCTTTAGCTGTGTTTGTATGTTGAGGAATCATGTAGCTGTGTTTGTATGTTGACTAACCATGTAGCTGTGTTTGTATGTTGAGGAATCATGTAGCTGTGTTTGTATGTTAAGGAACTATGTAGCTGTGTTTGTATGTTGACTAACCATGTAGCTGTGGCGTATGTTAAGGAACTATGTAGCTGTGTTTGTATGTTGACTAACCATGTAGCTGTAGCGTATGTTAAGGAACTATGTAGCTGTGTTTGTATGTTGACTAACCATGTAGCTGTGTTTGTATGTTGAGGAATCATGTAGCTGTGTTTGTATGTTGACTAACCATGTAGCTGTGTTTGTATGTTAAGGAACTATGTAGCTGTGTTTGTATGTTGACTAACCATGTAGCTGTGGCGTATGTTAAGGAACTATGTAGCTGTGTTTGTATGTTGAGGAATCATGTAGCTGTGTTTGTATGTTGAGGAATCATGTAGCTGTGTTTGTATGTTAAGGAATTATGTAGCTGTGTTTGTATGTTGACTAACCATGTAGCTGTGTTTGTATGTTGAGGAATCATGTAGCTGTGTTTGTATGTTGAGGAATCATGTAGCTGTGTTTGTATGTTAAGGAATCATGTAGCTGTGTTTGTATGTTAAGGAATAATGTAGCTGTGTTTGTATGTTGATTAACCATGTAGCTGTGTTTGTATGTTGAGGAATCATGTAGCTGTGTTTGTATGTTAAGGAATCATGTAGCTGTGTTTGTATGTTGACTAACCATGTAGCTGTGTTTGTATGTTGAGGAATCATGTAGCTGTGTTTGTATGTTGATTAACCATGTAGCTGTGTTTGTATGTTGAGGAATCATGTAGCTGTGTTTGTATGTTGAGGAATCATGTAGCTGTGTTTGTATGTTGAGGAATCATGTAGCTGTGTTTGTATGTTGACTAATCATGTAGCTGTGTTTGTATGTTGAGGAACTATGTAGCTGTGTTTGTATGTTGAGGAATCATGTAGCTGTGTGTGTATGTTAAGGAATCATGTAGCTGTGTTTGTATGTTGACTAACCATGTAGCTGTGTTTGTATGTTGAGGAACTATGTAGCTGTGTTTGTGTGTTGAGGAATCATGTAGCTGTGTTTGTATGTTAAGGAATCATGTAGCTGTGTTTGTATGTTGACTAACCATGTAGCTGTGTTTGTATGTTGAGGAACTATGTAGCTGTGTTTGTATGTTGAGGAATCATGTAGCTGTGTTTGTATGTGGAGGAATCATGTAGCTGTGTTTGTATGTTAAGGAATCATGTAGCTGTGTTTGTATGTTGACTAACCATGTAGCTGTGTTTGTATGTTGACTAAGCATGTAGCTGTGTTTGTATGTTGACTAAGCATGTAGCTGTGTTTGTATGTTGACTAACCATGTAGCTGTGTTTGTATGTTGACTAACCATGTAGCTGTGTTTATATGTTGACTAACCATGTAGCTGTGTTTGTATGTTGACTAACCATGTAGCCGTGTTTGTATGTTGACTAACCATGTAGCTGTGTTTGTATGTTGACTAACCATGTAGCTGTGTTTGTATGTTGACTAACCATGTAGCTGTGTTTGTATGTTGACTAACCATGTAGCTGTGTTTGTATGTTGACTAACCATGTAGCTGTGTTTGTATGTTGACTAACCATGTAGCTGTGTTTGTATGTTGACTAACCATGTAGCTGTGTTTGTATGTTGACTAACCATGTAGCTGTGTTTGTATGTTGACTAACCATGTAGCTGTGTTTGTATGTTGACTAACCATGTAGCTGTGTTTGTATGTTGACTAACCATGTAGCTGTGTTTGTATAATGAGGAACCATGTAGCTGTGTTTGAATGTTGAGGAACCATGTGGTTGTATTAGAATGTTGGAACATTTGTTGAACCATGTGGTTTTGTTTGATCAGGAACCAACAGACATACAAAAGATATACCATGGGGCTTTTACTGAAAACTTTAAAAGTGTGACAGAAATTACAATAACTATGCCATTGTCTTGTAACCTGTTAATATTGTTAAGGATATAAAGAGTGTCATCACGTGACATCACGATGCAGACGAACATGATGACGTCATAGGGACAATTTAAAGATGTCCACCCCACTTTTGACATGCACCAAAGAGGATCAGCGTTTTGTTATCCGTTTTTTTGTAATCAGTGAAGGAATGAAACCTATAGAAATTAATCGGCAAATGAAGGTCCAGTATGATGATGTATGTTTGTCAATCCAGCAAGTGGATGAGTGAAGTAGGAAGTTTAAAACAGCATGACTTTTGTGAAGGAGTAAAGGCGTCCTTTTGTATTATGACAATGCTAGACCTCATACTTCCCGTGCAACGGTTTAAACCATCGAAGACCTCCACTTTCAGTGTGTACTACATTCCCCATGTCAGACCTAGCCCATATTGATTTCCACCTGTTTCGACAACTAAAGAGTCATTGGAGGAAAGATTTTTCAGTCCGTTGAAAAGGTACAAACAGCAGGTGGTGCAGGGGTTATTTTTCTACAGGAATCCAAACACTATCGGTGCTGGAGGACTTGCATTGAATACAGTGGTGACGACATAAAAATGATTTGGTCTTTACTTTTTCAGAATATAGTCACCGGAAAAATAAAACATTTAAGGTTTTCACTTGAAGTCTTTAGTGTATGTCACAAGTGGGGCGGCCATCATTAAACTGTCCTCATGACATCACTGTGTTCGTCTGCAGCGTGTTGACATTCATCCTTTACAACAATATTGACAGGTTACAAGACAATGTCATGGTTATTGTAATGTTTATCACACTTTTAAGGTTTTCAGGCTTCCCCCCCCCCCCCCCCCCCCTTCCCGTCCCCGTACATGTACAAACCAACACATTTCACATTGTTTCAAGCAGTTGTTATAGTGAACCACTCTGTCCTAGATACATATTTTAATCAGTTTTCAGATAATGAGAAAACCTTGTTGAAACAGATTATGTGAACTTTGATTAGGATAGAAATAGTTAACTATGACTAAGATGGCTAGAAGTTAAACAAACATGAAAACTTACTGTGCTAGAGTCTCTCTCCCAGCATCTACCACCTTCTGGAAATAGTTCTCTATGAGTTTCCACTAACCTCTCGAAAGAATCTTTGAGCACCTGCTAACTTCTGGAGAGACTGGGCCATTTGTTAACCTCCCTGAGATGATAATTTAATACAAAATGAGTCAAGGAGTTGATCTGTATAGTATTCATCTCCTCTCATCTTATTCCTTTTAAACCTTGCAGTGTCGAGGTGAAGTATAAACAGCGGGAGAGTGCTCATTTATGGGCTTCATATGTCTGAAACTCTGAAACAAATTAAAGAATTCAAATATCTTGGAAGTATGATCACAGAAGATGGCAGATTGGACAGAGAAATCGAAATCAGATGTCAAAAGGCTAGTGCACTTACATATCAACTATCACCCTTACTGAAACATCAAAATATACCCATGTCCGCAAAACGACAGATAATAAACAGCATATTCACACCAACCCTATGCTGCCAATCTCAAACTGGGACTTTATCTAAATCACCTTTCGCAAAGTCAACACCTACGAGATGACATGCCTGAGGAGAGCTGCCAACTTTACAATCCGACACCGAGTAAGGAATGATGTCATCAGACAGACAGTGGAATCAACACCTTATGCCTCATTTATTAAAGACAGAAGTTCAAATGGTTTGGCCATGTCGTTAGAATGCAACACCATCAACTACCATCACAGGCCTTATATCAAAGATCATCTGAGACGAGACTAAGAGGACGTCCAAGAAGAAAATGGATTGACGACATCAAAGACATTGTACAATCACACGGAATGACACTATCCAGTGACGCCCATCGGGCGCTGGGGTGCAAATTATTTCTCCCCACGACGCTGGACGGCAGAAGTGGAAGATGATGATGATGTTGGTGATGATAATGATGATTTGTTGAGATTCCCATGGACTCTATTCCCTCTGTCCATCGTTTACGTGGTTGGCGTTTTCTTCTGTTTCTATTTGATCTAAACATCATACCTGCAACTCCCCTCTGATGTGTCTCCACCTTATCGTGGTAGAGGGGCTTGCCTGTCCCAATGACCCCAAGAGCTATGCTGAAAGCACAACTACATGTCGGACAGGTCTTGGGATAGGGACCAGACCAAGAAAGACACAACCTGTTGCCCTGCACGTAGACTGGGAATAGCAGTCAAAGTCCGAAACTGGCACTCGATGCAACTAATTCTTGGACACATACTCTAAGGCTCTCTGCTGGGGATTATGGCTGAACACCTATAAGCCATTAACCCTCGGATGTGAGAGCCGTGCCTATACGTTACAAAAGGTGGAATAAGCACCTCAGTCGCACGGAATGGTTAAGATGAAAGTGTGTATCTATACTCATAGAGTGAGCGTAGTCATAGGTGGAAACACGTCTCACTAACACGAAATGTAACGCTTGGCTAGCTAATCCAATACGTAGTAGCCCGAAGCGAAAGCTTGCTGAGTGGATGTCGTCTGCAAATTAAAGTCGAATAAACGTGTCATTAACACCAAATGGAACGCTGGGCTAACAAATCCATTACGTGGAAGCCCGAAACGAAAGCTTGCTTAGTGGATGTCGTCCGCAAACTGACAGTCCCTGGTCTGTGCAGGGAGCGGCCAGTGGCGAACGAAATTCCCAATACATGTGCCGGCTCTGCAATTGTGGAAGCCTCCTTGGATAGCGAGGAATGCACATGATCTGCCCCTGCCTTCCCTTGAGGGTTGACAATGATGTCTCTGACCGTTCTACCTTGACCAGCTGAGATGTGGGAGGCACCACAACTCTAAGAGTCTAATGTCCATCGAAACCCCGGGAAGGCAAACCCGTAAAAACGCCCGCAGAAGTAGGATGTGCCGGCCGAAAGGTTGCAAATAAAGTGAAATGTCCCTCGTGCCCGGAATAGCTATGACTATCTAGTTTTCTGGCCGAAACAGCGCTGACTATCTAATTTTCCGGCCAGAACAGCTCTGACTATCTAGTTTTCCGGGAACAGCGTCCGCTGAGTGGAAGTCGTCTGCTGACTGACCGTTCTTGATTTGTGCAGGAGCGGCCTGTGGCGAACGAAACGCCCAATACATAGAAGTGAGGAATTAAAGCAGCCATGTGCAGGACGTGGTGATTCCTTGGGTGAGCCCAGCCCCAGAGCGTTATGTGTCGGCTTTGCAATTATGGAAACATACTTGGATGGAGGAAAATGCCATGGATTGCCCCTGCCTTCCCTCGAGGACTGGCCGTGAAGTCTTCGACCGCTATAACTTGACCAGATGTGATGTGGACGGTACCAAAACAGTGAGAGTCCCTCAGGAATGCTAACCTGGTTTAAAAAAAAACGCACGCAAAAGTCGGATGTGTTGGCCTAAGGGTTTTGGCCCAAGGGTGCATAACGGACACACCGCAATTACGTCTGAAAAACACTCCGGATGAACGTAGCAGAAGAAAAAGAATACATGCGACTCACCTAGCAAGCTGGCAGAGGATTGTCATACTGCTCGTAGAAAAACTAAGAAGTATAATCTGTTTAATATTATCACTTTAAAATTATACACAAATACATTTTTGGGGGTCTCTTAAACTCGAGCTTAGCATAATCCACACACATGCTACTACTACAAATAGATGCAACGACTGGGGAGTGCACTTGACTAATGGTTGCGTGTGGATTAGCTTTCCCTATTGCCAGTGTCGTCCACCAATAGGCCAACCCACTCCGACTACTGAAATGCGATATTGTTTGTCCATCAAGAATGATGATGACCATTCATTTCATCCAGTGAGGTTGAAAGTATGGAGCCGTGAATTCTAAGATGGCTGATAAAGCCCATTTTGGCTCGAAATGTTCTCTGACAATGTGGGCAAAGAATGCTTGATGTTCCAGGAAAAGGATCTCCTGCATTGGTTTTTCTGTCCAGTCTTTTCTTCACAGCTCTTGCAGTCCTGGTTACTTTACAAGTGACTGCACCCTTATGTAATGATGTACGCCACGAATGTCGGTCTTTGGCAGCAGTCTCTCAGGTGTCAAGATGAATTCCAAAAACTTTCAGTGAGATTTTCAGACTGTCTTTAAAGCGTTTCCTCTGGCAGCCTTGGGAGCGTTTACCACAACGCAGCTCGCCGTAAAATAAAAATAAAAAATAGTCTTTTAGGGAGCCTGTGATCTGGCATGCGAGTTAAGTGACCAGCCCAGCGAATTTGATTCTTCATCAGTAGAGTGTGGATATTGGGCGTGGACGCTCTTTCTAGAACTTTAGTGTCTGGGATCTTGTCTTGCCATTTAATCTTCAAAAACTTCCTAAGGCAGACTGTGTGGCAGTGGTTTAATTTTCTAGCGTGTCGCTGATAAACAGTCCATGTTTCACAAGCAGTTAGCAGTGTGGATAATACAACTGCTTTGTAGACTTTCAGCTTTGTTTGCAGGCTTATTCTATTTCTGTCCTATACATTCTTGTACAGTCTGGCAAAGGCCGCGCTGGCCTTGGAGATTCTTGCATTCACTTCGTCATCAATCGTGGCAGCTTGTGACACACTGCTGCAAAGATAGGTGAATCTGTCCACTTAGTCTATGACCATTCACCTTGATATTCGGCATAGTGTAATTATTCCCTGAAGCTGACTGGTAGATAGCTCTACAGTCTTCTCCAAGTTGATATTGAGCCCAAAGTTGGCACAGGCATATGAGAAAGCTGAAACATTGTTTTGCATGTCAGCCTCTGAGTTGACATATAGAGCGCAATCATCAGCAAACAGGAGCTCTCTGATGGTGTCGCTTGTAGTTTTGATTTGAGCTTTCATCCTTCTGAGATTGAACAACTTTCCATCCATGCGGCAGTTGATGTCAATTCCAATGTCATTGTTTTCGAAGGCATTCGTCAGCATAGCTGAAAACATGAGGCTGAACAGTGTTGGTGCCATGACACATCCTTGCTTCACTCCATTGGTGACAGGAAAGGGCTCAGACAGTTCACCATTTTCCTGTACTTTTGCCTGCTTGCCATCATGAAATAGCCGCACTATTTGGACAAACATTTGTGGACAGCCACATTTCGTCATAATCTTCCAGTCCTTCTCTGCTGACTGTATCAAAAGTTTTGGTAAGGTCAATGAAAGTGGAGAACATTTCGCAGTTCTGTTTCTGACATTTCTCTTGCAGCTGCCTTGCAGCGAAAATCATGTCAACAGTTCCACGTTCTTTTCTGAAACCGCATTGACTCTCAGGAAGAAGACCTTGATCGAGATGGGCCGTGAGGCGATTGAGAAGAATTCTGGCGAGTATGTTCCCTGCTATTGAGAGCAAGGAGATGTCTCGTCGGTGGTTGTCACGGGAATGGGGGTTTCCTTTACGTTTGTAAAAGTGGACTATTGTGGCATGGTCTCATTCACCCATTTATTTGTAAAGACTTGGTGAAGCAGGTCTATTAGGACCGGCCCACCTGCCTTGTATATCTCTGCTGGGATGGAGTCAGGACCAGGTGCCTTGCCGCTGGAGAGTTGCTGGATGACTTTGTTTACTTCCAATATGGTTGGCAGGTCATCAAGTGTATCATTAGTGGCAACTTGAGGAAAGCAATTGATGGTTTCATCATCGAAGAAGGAAGTTGCATTCAAGATGTTGCTGAAATGCTCTGCCCAGCGTTGAAGGTGTTTTTTTTTAAAAATCGGTGATCAATGTTCCCCCATCTGCACTGAGGAGGGGAACTGTGCTTGGTGATGTAGGAACATAGACCGCTTTCAGTGAGTCGTAGACGTTTTTCATATCATGTCTGTCAGCAAAGCCCTGAATTTCATCAGCTTTGCTGCTCAGCCAGGAAGTCCCGCATGTGCCGAAGTTTATGCTGCACTACTCTCCGAATGTTATTGAAGGCATCTTTATTTTTATATTGACTTCGGGTCATTCAAATACGCCTTGAGGAGAAGATGTTTCTCGGCCAGCAATTTGTTAATGTTTTCTGAATTGTCATCAAATCAGTCTTTATGGAAGTGGGTGGGGTGGGGGTGGGGGGGGGGGGGGGGGGCTGGACCCAGGATTTCTATAGCAGTGTTGTTGATTATGTTCTTTGTTTACGCATCCTGTTTAGCTGCAGCATTGGGCTTGAAGCAGTCTTCCAGCATATTTTCAAACGACAGCTGCATTTGTTTTTGCTGTTTAGGGTGGTGACAGTTAGTGTGTGTGTGTGTGTGTGCATGTGTGTGTGTGTGTGCGTGCGTGCGCGCGTGTGTGTGTGTGTATTTTTTTACCCCATTGAGGACGTCGTGGTGGTTTGATATGTATGTTTATTTCCGAGATAATGAGACGATGGTCTGTCCAACATTCGGTACCACACATGGATTTTGTCACCCGAACGTCTTGTCTGTCACTACTCCTGACGATGACATAGTCAATGAGGTGCCAGTGTTTAGAGCGAGGGCGCATTCACGATGTTCTATTTCTCGTGGGAAGACGGAAAATTGTGTTTGTGATCAGGAGATCGTGTTCGGCACAGGTCTGAAGGGGGAGGAGTCCATTTCTGTTACAATTTCCGACTCCGTACTTTCCAATGATGCCACTCCAAGTGGTTATGTCCTTGCCTACTCTGGCATTGAAGTCCTAAAGGAGTGTAAGTTTGTCTCCTTTGGGAACAAATGTTAAAATGTTAATACGATGTGCAGGTCCTCATATAACTTGTTTTTGACGTCATCTTCATTGGTCATGGTTGGCGCGTAGACACTCACAATCGTTTGTATGCTTCTTTCCTTTCAGCAGGTGTAACGTAATGGTCATAAGTCTGTCATTTATAGCCTACGGAAATCCAGTTAGTTTGCCAACCAGGACCGACTTAATGGCAAATCCCACACCGGACTGGCGTCTTTCCTCGCTTTTCCTTCCACCCCAGAAGAATGTGTATCCGGCACCTACTTCACAGATGTGGCCTTCTTCTGCAAGTCGTGTCTCGCTCAAAGCTGTAACGCCCAGCTCTTTCCCAATCAGTGCCATTCGTCTCTCTGTTCCCGACGCGCCGACTCTGTCAAGTAGGGTGCGTACATTCCAAGTTCCCATTGTCAAGGGAATATGGTTTACTCTTTTAGCGTTACCTGTGTTTACTGTGTATGTTCACCGCAGTATAGGGTACCCACCAATCGCGGCTAGCTAAGGTCCCAAACTCAATGATGAAAAGTTATTTTAGTGCAAGAAGCAGGTGTTGGAATTAAACTTGCTACTCGTTCCATCAGCGCACCAGAAGTTGAAGGGCTAGTACTTTTACCATTTTGGCTATGCTAACACAAAAAGTTATTTGGGGATATTCAATTGAACTAGGTGTTACAAACCAACATATAAATCACTTGGTTTCAAATAGCTGTTATAATGATCCACTTTATCCTAGATAGATCGAATCATTTTTCAGATAACACAGTTTTTCAGAAAATGACAAGCAAAGTCCATACACGTCCTACTACTTACTTAGTGTACTGGACATTTTTATGTGTGGATAAGATTTCCCTACTCCCAGTGTCCCCTGCCATCAGACGAACCCACTCTGACTTTTTGTGTACTTGTAATAGATGTCCTCATGTCAAGGACACTAACTCAACATTTTAGTCCAACTGACCAGTGTGGAAGTTTAACCCGTTACCTCAGAATCAGCACGTCGGAAGTTTAAGAACGAGCACTCATATATTCAGATGATGGCAGAAGTGAAATATAAATCAAAAAGTGAATAGGAATGACCAAAAATGCTTTCAACAGCATGAAATTAATATTAATATCTAGAGAGATTAACAACGCATTAAACATGAGAATTGTCAAATGTTGCGTATATATATTCAACACTTTTGTATGGCGCGGAAGCCTGGATATTGAACAAGAAATCAGAAAGTCGCATAGAAGCCCTGGAGATGTGGATATATAGAAGAATTTGCCGTATTTCATGGAAACAGAAACAATCAAATATAGAGGTTGTAGAAAAACTGCGAATGAAAAGAGAGTTGACGAAAGAAATAAAAAAGAGGCAAGTTAAATATTTCGACCACGTTAACAGATATAAAAACTATACTGGAGGGCAAGGTTGAGGGCAAGCGAGCAAGAGGCAGACAACGATACAAGCTGGAAGATAACTTCAAGATATGGACGAACATCAGTCTGACAGAATGTAGTCATGGCGAGAGACAGACAGTGTTGGAGATCCATTGCAGCCAAACTTCATTGTGGAGACGGCACCCGATTGATTGATTAATTAATTGAGTCACTGTGCTAGAAAACTGACGTTTTCTCACTAGCACTGTGTTGAGACACGTGTGTGTTAGCACTGTGTGTATGTGTGTGTTTTTCCCCCCAACATCTAACACTCTATCGATTTCTTACTTGAGACCTTTGTCAATCTCAATTATCTTGTTCCAATTCTCTATTTCAGTCAGTTAGATCTCATTCCACGGCACACAAGCCTCCCCACCCACGCCTTTTCTTGTGTTGAACTAAGCTGTAGCTCCATCGCCAGACATAAATCACTGGCGTTCTTCCACCGGTTGTTGGACAGGAAGTGATACGATTAATCAGACTATTAGCAACCGTTGACATTCACACAGATGACAGAATACAGTGTCACACATGGGTATCAGCTGAATATGCTGTTGCATCCCGCTGGTAACCATTGGCAACTTTTTCCCGTTCCCGATTAATTGTCTTGTTCCTTCTCCTTCATTTTCTTCTTCTTCCTTCTTCTTCTTCCCTCTTCATCTTCTTTCTTCTTTATCTTCCTTCTTCTTCATCTTCCTTCTTCTTCATCTTCCTTCTTCTTCATATTCCTTCTTCTTCATCTTCCTTCTTATTTTTCTTCCTTCTTCCTTCCTTCTTTTTTCCTTCTTCCTTCCTTCCTTCTTTCTTCCTTCCTTCCTTCTTCTTCCTCTTCTTCTTCTTTCTTCTTCCACCTTCTTTCTTCTTCTTCTTCTTCTTCTTCTTCTTCTTCTTCTTCTTCTTCTTCTTCTTCTTCTTCTTCTTCTTCTTCTTCTTCTTCTTCTTCTTCTTCTTCTTCTTCTTCTTCTTCTTCTTCTTCTTCTTCCCTCTTCATCTTCTTTCTTCTTTATCTTCCTTCTTCTCCATCTTCCTTCTTCTTCATCTTCCTCCTTCTTCATCTTCCTCCTTCTTCATCTTCCTCCTTCTTCACCTTCCGCTTTTTCATCTTCCTCCTTTTTCATCTTCCTTCTTCTTCATCTTCCTTCTTCTTCATCTTCCTTCTTATTTTTCTTCCTTCTTCCTTCCTTCTTTCTTCCTTCCTCTTCTTCCTTCTTCTTCTTCCTTCTCCTTCTTCCACCTTCTTTCTTCTTCTTCTTCTTCTTCTTCTTCTTCTTCTTCTTCTTCTTCTTCTTCTTCTTCTTCTTCTTCTTCTTCTTCTTCTTCTTCTTCTTCTTCTTCTTCTTCTTCTTCCACCTTCTTTCTTCTTCTTCTTCTTCTTCTTCTTCTTCTTCTTCTTCTTCTTCTTCTTCTTCTTCTTCTTCTTCTTCTTCTTCTTCTTCTTCTTCTTCTTCCACCTTCTTTCTTCTTCTTCTTCTTCTTCTTCTTCTTCTTCTTCTTCTTCTTCTTCTTCTTCTTCTTCTTCTTCTTCTTCTTCTTCTTCTTCTTCTTCTTCGTCTTCTTCGTCTTCGCCTCCGCCTCCGCCTCCTTCGTCTTCTTCGTCTTCTTCTTCTTCTTCTTCTTCTTCTTCTTCTTCTTCTTCTTCTTCTTCTTCTTCTTCTTCTTCTTCTTCTTCCTCTTCCTCTTCCTCTTCTTCTTCTTCTTCTTCTTCTTCCCTTTGTCCCCGATGTAAACGCAGGTGGTCACTCAAATCACATCAAACTCTCCTATCTAATGCCATCCTCCACAGTTGGCTCCATGTCTTTCCACCCCCACAGTTGGCTCTATGTCACCCCCCCCCCCCTCCATCCTCCACAGTTGGTTCCATGACTTCCCATCCCCCACAGTTGGCTCAATGTCTTCCCATCCCCCACAGTTAGCTCCTTGTCTTCCAACCCCTCCCCCACAAAGTTGGCTCCATGTATTCCTATCCCCCACAGTTGGCTCCATGCCTTTTCTATATGATAAATCTCTGTTAACTGACATGATCACTCATAAAACATACACATCCACCTGTATTTACGGGAACTCATAGAAAAGAAGGAGAACAGTCGAGATCCCGGTATCTAATTTAGGCTGGGACGGCCTGGGATCTCAGGTCAAGCTAAAAATAAATTCCTCGCTTTGAGAATCGAATACACGACCACCGGGTTGCTAGGCAAGAGTAATGGCATCTCGGCCACCGCGACTCCTTGTGTTAGTGTAACAGTGTAGGTATAATTGGGGTCTATTGGAAAACTCCGATACAGCACGATTGAGCATTGAGACTGAAAGGGGGGGGAGATGCTCAATCGTGACGTATTGGGTTGGTATGGGCAGTTAGAACCCAGCTTGAGTAGCGAATGGAGGTGTACATCGAAGCTTGGTTATATTAAGCGAATAAACGTTTTATCAACAAACAAACGACCGGCCTTCGTCTTATATTACACACTGTTATAAGAGGCGAAATGGAGCCGCTCGACCAGGATGCGAACCTGAGAATGAGAAAGATAAAACTATGCAAAGTCGGAGTTGAATAACGTCGTCGCGGAAAGATTCAAGCGGCACGTGAAAAAACAACTATTGAACCTGGTAACAGCCGCACCAAAAGATGGCCAGCAAGTTATAAGACGAGATAGTAATAATATCTGAATACAAAGGCCAAAAGCTCGACCAGGAGTGGTCCTTTGTAAGTCTTTTTTAAGACTTCAGATAAGAAGTTTGTTGTACCAGCCGTTTTGCAGAGGTCACGGTGAAGAAAGTTTGTATGGCCGCCCTTCTGCAGGTTGACTGTTAGCAAGAGCCATCAAAGCCGCTGCCTTACATCATTTTGATTGACCAGGAGTGATCCTGTCCTGAAAGTTTGGGCAAACCAGCAATTTAAGTTCCTCAAAGTTAAAGAGCTAATCAGGAGTTGTCAGGACAGCATGATCGTTGATCGGGCCATAAGTTCTTAAGACACGCCATTATCGTTGGGCCTTGGCTGATCCTGATCCATCCTTGGGCCACGTTAATCCTACGACCCAAACACCTGATCCATCCTTGGGCCTTGTTGATCCTACGACCCAAACACCTGATCCATCCTTGGGCCACGTTAATCCTATGACCCATTCCAAACGACGTTGAAGTACCCACCTGAGAATCAAGGAAGGGACCCAACCAGGGGTTGAAGATTTTCCGGCAGCCCATGAGATGTGACCCAACCAGGGGTTGAAGAATTTTCTGGCAGCCCATGAGAAGGACGAGAGTACCTGAGGGAGGAGAAATGGTATCTGAACTCCACCACCTGAACTCTGAGACTGAGTTTCACCTAATGCGGGATCTGGTTGCTTGAACTGAACTGAAGGTAACAGAGTAATTTAGAAATAGAATCCCGTGAGGTTCCGAATTCATTTATTAGAGTGGAGTACAGAACATTATCTACAAGGAACCTTCTTCTGATTGCCACCAGTTTGAGTTTTTTTCCGAGGACAGGGTTCATTATTCCTATGCTCAGACAGGACATCGTTGGTGCTTCTTCTGATTAATGTAACATCTTACAATATTATAACCAACTGAATTGTGCTGGTTGGGATTTGGGAAATTATAATTGTGTGATTGGGTGCTTGCTTTGTTTTGCTATTTTTTTTCAGCATGGCGGAACAGGACACCTTAGCACAAGTTCTGACAGGCGTAGGAACAGCAGTAGGCCGACTTAATATGGTGGTCAAACAACAGGGGATGGCAACAGAAATTATGAAATTTAGTGGACAGGCTAAGGACTATAAGAAGTGGGTCACCTCTATAGAAAAATATGCCTATTTGATCTCGGCAACAGATGAAGAGAAAATGAGACTAGCGTATCAGACGGCAACAGAACCGGTCTCACATCATATAAGAAGAAAATTAGAGGCTGGGGTAGATGAGACATGGGAACAATTCAAAGAGGACCTAGCAAGAAAATATGCAGAAATTACGGATCCGCAACATGCATTTTCGGTGTTGAGGCAGGCTAAACAAAATAACGGAGAAACGGTGCAGTTGTTTAGCGATAGGTTGATTAACCTGGCTGAAGAGGCATTCTTAGGACAGAATGTGCGAGGGGAGGAGGTGGAAAGGATGTTGGTAGGGATTTTTGTGGATGGCATCAAATCTGATGGTTTGAAATTTAAACTGATGAGGGATAACCCTGAGAGGTTATCACAAGCGGTGGATATTGCGGTGCAAGAGGAAAATTTGAGACGAAGGTTTAGATTAAGAACAGGACGAGAAGTGGGAAGTAATAGAGACGACAGAATTGAGGAACCCATGGAAATAGGACAAACAAGATTCGGATGGAATAGGAGAGGCGGTATACAAACCTTACAAGGTAGAAATAGGAGCGATTATGTTGAAAGAAGAAATGTGAGATACCCTACAAGTGAGGCAGTAAGAAACACAAATAACACAAACATTGTCTGTTGGGTTTGTGGTCAACGGGGACATGTTTCTCGTTTTTGTAATAACAGGCGTGTCCAGTCGAATACACAGGGTAGACATGACATTAACAAGCTGAGTAGGAATGTTGAAGATAGACGTAGGAATTTTACAGGTACGAGAACGCAGGAAAGAATTGTTAACAAACGCGGACGCGGAAGAAAAGAGAACCTGAGAATGAATGAATTGATCCATTCATCCAGAAGAAATACAGCCCAAATATATTCACTAGAAAAAAGGAGAAAGTCTGTAAGAGAAACGGTAAGTAATACAAATAAAACAAATATGGTTTGTCGGAGCTGTGGTCAAAGGGGACACGTTTTTGGATTTTGTAGTAACAGAGGTGCTCAGTTTAATACACAGAATAGAAGTGTGCATAGTAGAACAAATAGAAATTTTCGAGAAATGCAAAGAAGACGTGGAGTTAATCAAACTAGCGCAGAAATTATGACACTGGAAAAAAATGATAGAAGACAACGTGGTAGAGGTGTCCAATCGAATGGCCAGTATGATACCATTACGCCAAGGCCACGTCAAAGCTCAACCTGCTTTAGAAAACAACCACTTTATAAGAACGACAGAAACTGTCACAGATGGAATGTAAACGACGTGACGAGAACACGAAGGTATGAAGAGGGACAACATGGCAAGCCAGAAGAAAATAGTTGGCAGAGACAGAATTTTTATAAGAAAAGATGGAACTGGAATTGGCCATCTAATAGTGAAGAGCAGAAAACATTAAAAAATCAATGGTTTGAAATCAGAAGATTGAAATATGCACTCGCAAAGTCAAACAAAGGAGAAAATCAGCATCAGACTAATAGAACCTTAGCTGATGATCGACAGGAAAGAGAGACACAGACGCAGATGATTGAAGTAATAGAACGGAACACACAGACACAAGTTGATACAGTAGGGAAGAGAAACACTGTTGCATTAAAGAGAGACACAGGTACAGAAGTTAGACAACCCAAGACAGAAGACAGCAGAAAGAAAATTAGAAAGAATGTTAGGGCTAGAAATGGAAAAACTTTGCTCAGGTATAATCATGGATGTGGAACCGAAGAATCTTATGAATCGGAATTTTCGGACCTCACAGATTCTGATATAGAATGTACACCAGACAGAGATTTAAAAAGAATGATTAGGAACGATCCTGACTCGAAACGAGATGTTTCCTCGGGCGGTATGGTTGCTGGTGGACAAGCAGGCAAATGTTTAGTTAGTGACTCTTTGGAATTAGATACCAGTTTATATGACAGGAAAGTAGGGAAGGTCAAGAGACGAATACCAAGAGAGAGAGAGGAAGATAATTCCAAAAAGAAAGATGTTTGTGGAACACAAAAACAGCAAACAGCTGAAGAGTCGCTGAAAAAAGCTAGAGGTCTCATGAAATCAGTAAGACCATGGTTATATGGAAATAACTAATACGTGCAGGCTTGAATATTTTGTAACTGAGCTTGGAATAATTCAGGTTCGATGAGAGTTATATCGGCCCACTGTCATATAGTATTAAGAACCAGTCCCGTGACTTGGACATGTAGCAAGGGCACACGTGGAACACTTAAGGAGAGATGAAGGAGAGATAGAATATAATAATAATAATAATTATTATTCAGACACAAGGTTTTTAGATGAACAACTCGTTAGAGGTGCTACAGTACTAGAAAGATCCTTGAGGAATAGTGATCGACAAATTAGGTGGGATGTTGAACGGAAGAAATTAGCGGCAGCTAAAGAGAGACATACAGACGAAGAAGAAGAAATGGATGAAAAGTCAGAGTCAAGTAGTAGTATGGAAGAGGCTAGTAGGTTGTACGAAGAAGAAGATGTTGATATAGAGTTAGCACTTATTCAGAGAAACTTAGAGTTGTTGAGGAAATGGAAACGTAAGAGGTAGATAAATCGAAAGTACTGTAGATAACAAGAAGAAGTATACGAAACGGTGGAAAAAGTGGTTTTGAGATATTAGTACAGTGGGTGAATGTATTTTTTTTATTGAGGTTAGAAGTGCCGTGTTTAAAGATAGGGGTTAACAAGTTATAATAATAATAGACAGGATAGATCACAAGTACGTTGATAAGTAGAGGATGGCTACATTGAGTTAATGTTGGATATAGGTTACAGTGCTTACTTAAGAGCTTATTCAGGATACTATGTGCTGTTAAGAGATAATAAATAGATAATTCTGGATTACTGATTTGTTTATCTAGATAGAACAGATATGTTCATAATTGATCTGTAAATAACAGATATATAGATAGGAGGTTTAGTCTTCTCGGTCATATAAATACTGGATATGCGTCATTTATGAGAGCCTAATGCTGGTAGTAATTTTAAGAGAGTTAAAATTGTGTTGAAAACGGTGTTTATGAAATCTAAGTTTTATGAGTTATGAGTCATATAAGAAATGTTTTTATGCTTGAGTTACTACTAGAAAATGAGGGATGTTGTTTGGTTGTTTTATTGAGCCTAAGTTGTAATACCTCATTTTGTTTTCTTGATTTGGTCTTGAAATATGATTGTTATTGTTTGAGTAATTGGTTTAGAGTAGGGTGATTGTGTTCATAGCATTTGAGTTGACAAGAACTATTGGTCCGTAAAAGTGTCCAATAGTGATAGGTAGAATAGGATATTTTATTCTGATTTGATAACATGCATGTTATGTCATTTTAAAATGTGTTTTTTTTTCTTCTAGATTAATTTGGAGGTTGTGTTCATTTTATTTTGATTACATGAATGATTTGGTATATTGAGTTAAATGCTTGTAAAGTTAGTTAAGTAAATTTAAGTTTCAAATGAAGGAGGTTTTGCTAAAGGTTTTTCGTTAAGAAAAGAGTTGATAAAAACAAATTTGTCCAAGGTAAGGGGAAACTATGCATTCATTAACTAGTGGGAAACCATAGTTGGTGAACGTGTATGCACGAATGGATAGACGTATCCAGGGTCTGCACACACGTCACTTTATTTATAAAATAACAGGATGGGTTGTACGGGGGAAAGATATAGGTGCTGTGAAATACCAGCTTTAATTATATTTAAGTTGTTCATAAAATATGAACATGGGCTCATGGTAAAAGGTGAGATAACGGAAGAGGAACGGAATTGTGGTTGGCAATGTCAATGTGAAATATAAAAGGTTCATGAAAACTTATGCCAAATTGTTTTATAACAAACAATAATATATTTCTTAAAGGTGTTTTAAAAAAATTATTTTACAAAAAATTTTTTTATTGGCAAGGGAGGTAAAGGGTGAATGTCTTAAATGTACATTTACAATATGTCCATGTGGTCATGTCGTGTATTCATTCTTCATGTTCTTTATTTGGTGCGCACCACTTCTTTACTTTTTCTAACTACATTGTTTTTGTACGTCCTGGGGTTTGAAAGAATGAGGAATCGTATAAGATCATAATTTTTGACACAGAATTTATGAGAATGAGGAATTGTATAAGATCATAATTTTTGACACAGAATTTATGAGCTGTTCTTATGATATGTATATTTGATACAGATAACCAGAAAGAACCAGAAATGAAGAATTACGTAGTAGATAACTATGAAATGTTGGGGAAAAAAAAAAAAAAGGAAAGAAGAAGTATATGGGGAGGTTATAGACAGATCATAGCACTGGGAGAAGAGTAAAAGATGTATGGGCGAAGGTTAAAAGACAAGTAGGGAATAGAGTATGGGGATTAGAAGTAAAGATTTTTCCTTTAAAAGGAAAATTCTTTAAGTAATATGGGGAGGTGTAACAGTGTAGGTATAATTGGGGTCTATTGGAAAACTCCGATACAGCACGATTGAGCATTGAGACTGAAAGGGGGGGGAGATGCTCAATCGTGACGTATTGGGTTGGTATGGGCAGTTAGAACCCAGCTTGAGTAGCGAATGGAGGTGTACATCGAAGCTTGGTTATATTAAGCGAATAAACGTTTTATCAACAAACAAACGACCGGCCTTCGTCTTATATTACACACTGTTATATTAGCAGTACTGTATAGAAGTTATAGATCGGCCGATGGGATTCTGCCAAACTGCTTGTCTGCAAACAATGCGTTCTCATTCTGGTATTGACGGACAAAGGAACGCGATCAATGTCGTGAAATCTGGCACAGACTCTTCGAAGTACGATCCTATCACGGAGACATGAGGAGGACAAGCTAGAGCTCATTATCATCATCAACATCATTATGTTTATCATCATCATCATCATCATCATCATCATCATCATCATCATCATCATCATCATTATCATCATCATCATCATCATCACAAAGTGCCATCTTTCATGTACATACTGCATCTGGTATGCATATTGGTATTTTTGGCGTTTACATTGACAGGCAGACTGGCAGATCGAACGACCGACCGACCGACAGATAGAACGACCGAACGACCGACCGACCGACCGACCGACCTACCGACCGACCGACCAACCTACCTACCGACCGACCGACCGACAGATAGAACGACCGACCGACCGACAGATAGAACGACCTAACGACAGACAGATAGAACGACCGACCGACCGACCGACCTACCGACCGACAGATAGACCGATCGACCAACCGACAGACAGACAGACAGACAGACAGATAGATAGATAGATAGATAGATAGATAGATAGATAGATAGATAGATAGATAGATAAATAGATAGATAGATATATAGATAGATAGATAGATAGATAGATAGATAGATAGATAGATAGATAGATAGATAGATAGATAGATAGATAGATAGATAGATAGATAGTGTGGATTGTAGGTCGGTAGGTATTTTGACTGGTAAGCTGGCAGACAAGTAGGCAGGTAAGCAGACAGGCAGACGGCAAGAAAGAATGAAAGAAAAATAAAGAAAGAAAATAAAGAAAGAAAAGAAAGAAAAAAAACGAAAGAAAGAAAGAAAGAAAGAAAGAAAGAAAGAAAGAAAGAAAGAAACTATAGTCCCCTCTATATCACCCAGACAGACCTCACGGACTCTGATTCACTTTAGAAAGCCATTCCCGTCTTGGGTAACAGCCCCACTTAAATTATCTCTTCCTCAACTTGTCCTCTCTCTTCCTTCAAATACCGCCTCTTTAACTCACCCTTGCTACACACATTTTGTCCATTCTCTCTCTCTCTCTCTCTCTCTCTCTCTCTCTCTCTCATTCTCTCTCTCTCTCTCTCTCTCATTCTCTCCCTCTCTCTCCCTCTCCCCTCTCTCACCCTCTCCTATTATATTCACACTAACACTACTGCCCTTCTTTCTGAATCTATCCCTCCCTTCTCTCTCTTCCCACTCCCCCATCTCCCCTCTTCCACCCTCTCCTTATATCTTCACACTAACATTAGTGCCCTTCCCTCCCAAATTCTCCCTCTCTCTCCCTCTCCCGCTCTCTCACCCTCTCCTAATATCTTCACACCAACACTAGTGCCCTTCTCTCCCAATCTCTCCCTCTCTCTTTCCGGCCTATCTCTCTTTCTTTCTCTCTCTTTCTTTCACTCCCTATCTTTCTCTGTCTTTCTTTCTACCAATATTGAAACTCTGAATACAGTTTTATTCTCTCTCTTTCTCTCTCTCTCTCTCTCTCTCTCTCTCTCTCTCTCTCTCTCTCTCTCTCTCGCTCTCTCTCTCTCTATCTCTCTTTTAATATAATCACTCTAAAACTAGTTCCAGTCTTCCTCTCCCTCTCTTTCTTCACCTCTCTCCTAATATCTTCACACTAACACTACTGCCCTTCTCTCTCAATCTATCCCTCTCTATCGCCCACTCTTTCTCTCTCTCTTCACCCTCTCAACCCCTCTACCTCTCCCCTCTCCTAATACCTTCATACTAACGTCAGTGCCCTTCTCTCCAAAACTCTCCCTCTCTCTTTCCGCTATCTCCCCCTGTCCCCCTCTCTCACCCTCTCCTAATATCTTCACACTGACACTACTGGTCTTCACTCCCAATCTCTCCCTGTCTCTTTCCCCGTCTCTCACTCTCTCCCTCTCCTAATGTCTTCACACTAACACTAGTGCCCTTCTCTCCCAATCTCTCCCTCTCTCTTTCCTCTCTCTCTCCCTCTTTCTCACCCTCTCCTAATATATTCACACTAACACTAGTGCCCTTCTCTTCCAAACTCCCCCTCTCTCTTTCCCCCTCTCTCCCTCTCCCTCTCTCTCACACTCTCCTAATATATTCACAGTAACACTAGTGCCCTTCTCTCCCAATCTCTCCCTCTCTCTTTCCTCTCTCTCCCTCTCCCTCTCTCTCACACTCTCCTAATATATTCACACTAACACTAGTGCCCTTCTCTCCCAATCTCTCCCTCTCTCTTTCCTCTCTCTCCCTCTTTCTCACCCTCTCCTAATATATTCACACTAACACTAGTGCCCTTCTCTCCCAAACTCCCCCTCTCTCTTTCCCCCTCTCTCCCTCTCCCTCTCTCTCACACTCTCCTAATATATTCACACTAACACTAGTGCCCTTCTCTCCCAATCTCTCCCTCTCTCTTTCCCCTCTCTCTCCCTCTCCCCTCTCTCACCCTCTCCTAATATCTTCACACTAACACTAGTGCCCTTCTCTCTCAATCTCTCCCTCTCTCTTTCCCCTCTCTCTCCCTCTCCCCTCTCTCACCCTCTCCTAATATCTTCACACTAACACTACTGCCCTTCTCTCTCAATCTCTCACTCTCTCTCTCTCTTCTCTCCCCTCTCTCCCTCTCCCCTCTCTCACCCTCTCCTAATATATTCACACTAACACTACTGGCCTTCTCTCCCAATCTCTCCCTCTCTTTCCCCTCTCTCCCCTCTCTCACCCTGTCCTAATATCTTCACACTAACACTGGTGCCCTTGTCTCCCTCTCTCACCCCCTCTCTCCCTCTCTCCCTCTGCACTCTCTAAATATTTTTACACTAACACTAGCTCCCTTCTCTCTGTCTCTCTTCCCCTCTCTCTCTCTCACTCTCCCCTAACACCCTCACACCACCACTACCTCCCTCCAACGCCTGCTCAGGAATGTTCTCAGATTGTTAGACAACGGACGTGATTGTGTGAGACGGCTCGGGCTCGCCACCTGTCAGCCAATCAACGCATTGGGCTGTTCTCACCAAGCCTTTGACCAGCTTACAATCATCAAATAAATCCAGCATTTCATCGCCGGTTGGTTTCTCTATTGACTACAAACATTGCATTTGTTTTTATTGTGACCATTGCAATAGTAAGCTACCGAACTACCCTGTGTGTTTCTATTTCATCAAGTAAGTAGAATTCAGCCAATTATGTATTTTCTTTGTTTTTAATGCATCATGGGGGTGTCCTTGGTGGAGGGGGGGGGGGGGCCTAGTGGTTAGTGCACTTGTCCGAATAGTCCTAAAGGCAATATCGATCGATTTCATTGCAACGGGTTTATCCCGTATGGCTCGGTCGCTTACCCCAGGGTGGCCTGTCGATAACGTTGTAGAAAGCATGCACTCCTAGCGTTAAAATGGGGTTAAAAATGGGATTAAAATGGGGTTAATAAGGCAAGAGGATCGGTTTCACTGCAACAGTTGTACACCATTATCTGAATAGACAATGTTCCGGGTTCAATCCCCATCAGCAGGTCCGCATGGCTGAATGAGTAAGAACGTATGTTCTGAAACATCCGTTGTGCTGATAACGAGATTAGCGGTTTAACTCCTACACCTGACAGCTGGACTAAAATGTTGACCTGTCGACCATGGGGACGTTAATTACAAGTGCCTCTGAAGTCGGAGTGGGTTCGCCTGATGGTCGGGGCACTGTTAATAGGGAAAAGCTAATCCACATGTAAAATTCAGTCCATCACTACTATAAATAGTGTTTACGGACTACGTTTGAGTTCAAAGCGAGCGAGCGCAAAAAAAAAAAAAATCCCCATTAGGGGCAGGATTATTGTTTCCGACCCATTCTGCTATGGGGGTCGAGCCAGCCTCATACACAAGCTTACTCGGCCATTTATCGGAATGGTTAGGGGAAGAATGGGCGGCGAGGGAGAGAACTGATAACCACACCTCATTGTAGTGTGGCTTATAACATGAGAAGGCATAACACGTCACACCTCATTGGCTGTATCGCCATCAAGCGAACCCTCTCCGACTTCAGAGGTACTTGTAATTTACGTCCCTAAGTCAAGGACGAGAGGTCACCATTTTAGTCCAACTATCCGGTGTAGGGTTGAACCCCTTACCCCGGCATCAGAACACCGGATGTTTAAGAGGGCGCGTTCTTATCCATCCGGCCATGCTGACCTACCCAAAACAAAAAGGGGCTGTTAAAACTTCTCATATCCATTGTGGGTTCCTTCTACCCGAAGGAGTCTCCATGGTGACGTAGTTACAGTGCCTGCTTCGCTCTTCGACGGTTGTGGGCACGACTCCGGACTACACTATTCCGTTCACCAGTGTAATTTTCTAGGAGACTCTTGGGGTCGTCGCTGGAGCTACGGAGTTCGTGCTTTGTGCGACGCTTTTGGCAGGCCACCCTGCGGAAAGAGACCGAGCTATGTGGGATAAAACTCGGTGCAATGAACTCGATGCTCTTGCCCTTTAAAGCCTTCAATGTGTACATGGCTGACTCCTCAATCTAAAATTATATTTAGATGTGGCTGTGAATTGATCTGGGCAGTCCTGCCGCCTGGCAGGTACACTGGGGTCAGGCAGGCAAAAGCTAGGGATAAGCAAACCTATGGCACTAAAGTCCGAATCAGGCGAACGATACCACTACATTCTTGGTCCAGATACATATTCTACAGCCCACTGTGAACACACCTTCCGATATTGCAGTTTCTTACGAACGACCTTTTGGATTGTCCCAGATTGACACATCAAATTCTTTCGCTAGCGAACATATGCTTCGACAACAGTTCATCTGTACCGCTGCATCAGTTTTGGCGATGGTTTTTTCTGTTGCATCAATATGCGCTTGACCCGGCCGTCGAATATCTGTCGCGAACTGACGTCCTTTCTGAAACATTCGTGCCCAGTCTGTCACTGATGTCTTCACACATTTGTTACCGTACGCTGCCTGTATTCTTCGATGAATGTCCACTGGTCGACATCCTTCAAATGAAAGAAACTGAATCAACGCTCGTTGAGCTTCTTTGGACGGATTTTAGATCAACTCGGCCACTTTCTCAACGGTCAGAAACAGAACCTATGCATCATGGGACGATAAGCACTTGCGCTTTTATTCATTGGTCAGTACTTATCACATGACTATGACATGATCATGTTCAATTTACGCAATTACGCGCGGTGCAGCACGAACGAATTTCAAATGAACGCCCCTTATAGTTCTCCACATCAATTTACACAACCAAATCCTCATAGCCGCCACAGTTAGGTAACTTCTATAATATATGAATGCCAATTTTCTGACAAAAATAACCCACTCGTATAGACTTGAATATGTCAACCCGGCTCAGATCCCATCAACCTTAGCTTAGCTGACAGTGCTATTTCATTGTCGGGCAACGCACCCTCAGCCCGGGTCTTCTCCAGAATCGAGATCGCCGGCAAGCGAGGTAATTTCTTTCCAGTGATGGCTCGTTTGGGCGCCACAAGAACGCCTTATGAGCATTTCACTGTTGATTGCCGGCAATGATTACCTATCATTACAGGGCCGAGCCGTAAAATCAGGCGTGTGATCTGCGTGTTTGTGTGCCGTCTGAGTCCTCGTGTCTCCTAGTGTTTTTTTTTTTTTCCCTCTTACTTTTCTGTTTATTTTATGTGACATCTTATATGTGTTCGGTGAGTTTGTATTTTATTTACTGTTGCTTTTAGAACCGACGGCTGTGGCGAAGGTGTAGCGAACGAGACTCGCGATCCCGCATACCGGATTTTGAAATCAGCTGCAGGCGATTTGGAAGCAGACCACCTTGTGACGATTTTGACAATAACAAGAGCATCAGTTGTTCAGAAAGCAATAGCAAATTCAGAACATCAACTTGCCTTGAAGGTCACAAACAGCCAACAATGCTGGGGTTGATTGCGACGTCCTGTACAACTTCATGCAAATAACTGTTGCCTTCATAAACTTTCGTATCGTTTGTTTCCTCTGTTCTAGTTCCATATTTGTCGTTTGATCTGTCCAGATTTGACAGCTTGAGAGCATAAAGTTATACCTGGTAATAAATGAGCCCACTACCGTGAGAGCATAAAGTTATACACAGTAATAAATAAACCCACTACCGTGAGAGCATCAAGTTATACCTGGTAATAAATGCACCCATGACCTTGGGAGTGTAACGTTATAACTGATAATTAATGAACCCACGACCTTGGGAGTGTAAAGTTATACCTGATAATAAATGAACCCACGACCTTGGGAGTGTAAAGTTATACCTGGTAATAAATGAACCCACGACGTTGAGAGCGTAAAGTTATACATAGTAATAAACAAGGTAATTTAAATTAAATCAGGAAATGTCAGGATGGCTTGACCACGTGATATGGTCGAGACAAGTACACATAGCTCAACCATGACTCTGGTGATCGTGTAAGATGGCGCAACGTGACCGCCCATGCTTATCTGTAAGGCACATGATGATGATGATGATGATGATGATGGTGATGATGATGATTATGATGATGATGATGATGATGATGATGATGATGATGATGATGATGATGATGATGATGATGATGATGATGATGATGAATTGGAATTTATTATTGGACGAAACAAAACAATAGACATTATCTCACCATATCGTCATTTTGACGTGACAGGTTCGAATCCCACTGGGAAAACTATCATCATCATTAAGTGCCTTGCCGGCTGGCGTGGGCGATCATACTTATCCACAAATTGCAATCTCCAACGGCATGGATCAATCAATGTGCCATGACGCAAGACTGTCAAGGATTTTCTCTCACTGTCTATCTCTCTTTTCACTAATGTTCCCGGTTCTCACGTTATGTTCTAGTTTTTGTCTTTTCATAATGTGACCAGAAAGCTAATTGTGGTATAGCTATAGCTTTCAGTGTTTATGTTGTCAATGTGTCCTCTAGTTGCTTGCTTGCGTTCGCTGACTGTGAATTCCAGCGTGAAGTCCTGTATGTCGGATGAAGACATCCTGTTGTCCAACATCAGTGTGATGTCATACCGGACTGAGGTTTACGTGAGTATCCGTTGTCCCATGTCTGGCTTATTGGTGTGCAGACTGGTGGTTCCTCGCCATGCAGGCAGATACTCTCCGACTTCGGAAGAATCAGCGATCCTACTACGTTAGCCAGGACCCCGAAGGGACCTGTTGCCCAGGACGCACGAATAGGACGTGTCAGTAGGTCTTGGCCAGTATAGAATATTGCCCTGGTGCCATGGAAACACCTCTGCGTCTCATGTCCTCTAGTCTCTACTTCTTTTTTTTTCTATTTCTGTAAGCGTCAGGTAATGTTGTTTTTGTGTTCCATAGTTCTATCTCTTTCTTCTACTTCTATGAAAACCAAACAATGTTATCTGTGTGTCCTCTAGTCTCTACTTATATGAGCGCCAAACAATGTTATCTGTGTGTCCTCTAGTCTCTACTTATATGAGGGCCAAACAATGTTATCTGTGTGTCCTCTAGTCTCTACTTATATGAGGGCCAAACAATGTTATCTGTGTGTACTCTAGTCTCTACTTATATGAGGGCCAAACAATGTTATCTGTGTGTACTCTAGTCTCTACTTATATGAGGGCCAAACAATGTTATCTGTGTGTCCTCTAGTCTCTACTTATATGAGGGCCAAACAATGTTATCTGTGTGTACTCTAGTCTCTACTTATATGAGGGCCAAACAATGTTATCTGTGTGTACTCTAGTCTCTACTTATATGAGCGCCAAACAATGTTATCTGTGTGTACTCTAGTCTCTACTTATATGAGGGCCAAACAATGTTATCTGTGTGTACTCTAGTCTCTACTTATATGAGGGCCAAACAATGTTATCTGTGTGTACTCTAGTCTCTACTTATATGAGCGCCAAACAATGTTATCTGTGTGTACTCTAGTCTCTACTTATATGAGCGCCAAACAATGTTATCTGTGTGTCCTCTAGTCTCTACTTATATGAGGGCCAAACAATGTTATCTGTGTGTACTCTAGTCTCTACTTATATGAGGGCCAAACAATGTTATCTGTGTGTCCTCTAGTCTCTACTTCTATGAAAACCAAACAATGTTATCTGTGTGTCCTCTAGTCTCTACTTATATGAGGGCCAAACAATGTTATCTGTGTGTCCTGTAGTCTCTACTTATATGAGGGCCAAACAATGTTATCTGTGTGTCCTCTAGTCTCTACTTATATGAGGGCCAAACAATGTTATCTGTGTGTCCTGTAGTCTCTACTTATATGAGGGCCAAACAATGTTATCTGTGTGTCCTCTAGTCTCTACTTCTATGAAAACCAAACAATGTTATCTGTGTGTCCTCTAGTCTCTACTTCTATGAAAACCAAACAATGTTATCTGTGTGTCCTGTAGTCTCTACTTATATGAGCGCCAAACAATGTTATCTGTGTGTCCTCTAGTCTCTACTTATATGAGGGCCAAACAATGTTATCTGTGTGTCCTCTAGTCTCTACTTATATGAGGGCCAAACAATGTTATCTGTGTGTCCTGTAGTCTCTACTTATATGAGGGCCAAACAATGTTATCTGTGTGTCCTGTAGTCTCTACTTATATGAGGGCCAAACAATGTTATCTGTGTGTCCTCTAGTCTCTACTTCTATGAAAACCAAACAATGTTATCTGTGTGTCCTGTAGTCTCTACTTATATGAGCGCCAAACAATGTTATCTGTGTGTACTCTAGTCTCTACTTATATGAGGGCCAAACAATGTTATCTGTGTGTACTCTAGTCTCTACTTATATGAGGGCCAAACAATGTTATCTGTGTGTCCTCTAGTCTCTACTTATATGAGCGCCAAACAATGTTATCTGTGTGTCCTCTAGTCTCTACTTATATGAGCGCCAAACAATGTTATCTGTGTGTCCTGTAGTCTCTACTTATATGAAAACCAAACAATGTTATCTGTGTGTCCTCTAGTCTCTACTTATATTAAAACCAAACAATGTTATCTGTGTGTCCTCTAGTCTCTACTTATATGAAAACCAAACAATGTTATCTGTGTGTCCTCTAGTCTCTACTTATATGAAAACCAAACAATCTTATCTGTGTGTCCTCTAGTCTCTACTTATATGAGCGCCAAACAATGTTATCTGTGTGTCCTGTAGTCTCTACTTATATGAGCGCCAAACAATGTTATCTGTGTGTCCTCTAGTCTCTACTTATATGAGCGCCAAACAATGTTATCTGTGTGTCCTCTAGTCTCTACTTATATGAGCGCCAAACAATGTTATCTGTGTGTCCTCTAGTCTCTACTTATATGAGCGCCAAACAATGTTATCTGTGTGTCCTCTAGTCTCTACTTATATGAGCGCCAAACAATGTTATCTGTGTGTCCTCTAGTCTCTACTTATATGAAAACCAAACAATGTTATCTGTGTGTCCTCTAGTCTCTACTTATATGAGCGCCAAACAATGTTATCTGTGTGTCCTCTAGTCTCTACTTATATGAGCGCCAAACAATGTTATCTGTGTGTCCTCTAGTCTCTACTTATATGAGGGCCAAACAATGTTATCTGTGTGTCCTCTAGTCTCTACTTATATGAAAACCAAACAATGTTATCTGTGTGTCCTCTAGTCTCTACTTATATGAAAACCAAACAATGTTATCTGTGTGTCCTCTAGTCTCTACTTATATGAGCGCCAAACAATGTTATCTGTGTGTCCTCTAGTCTCTACTTATATGAGGGCCAAACAATGTTATCTGTGTGTCCTGTAGTCTCTACTTATATGAGGGCCAAACAATGTTATCTGTGTGTCCTGTAGTCTCTACTTATATGAAAACCAAACAATGTTATCTGTGTGTCCTCTAGTCTCTACTTATATGAAAACCAAACAATGTTATCTGTGTGTCCTCTAGTCTCTACTTATATGAGCGCCAAACAATGTTATCTGTGTGTCCTGTAGTCTCTACTTATATGAGCGCCAAACAATGTTATCTGTGTGTCCTGTAGTCTCTACTTATATGAGCGCCAAACAATGTTATCTGTGTGTCCTCTAGTCTCTACTTATATGAGCGCCAAACAATGTTATCTGTGTGTCCTCTAGTCTCTACTTATATGAGCGCCAAACAATGTTATCTGTGTGTCCTCTAGTCTCTACTTATATGAGCGCCAAACAATGTTATCTGTGTGTCCTGTAGTCTCTACTTATATGATAACCAAACAATGTTATCTGTGTGTCCTCTAGTCTCTACTTCTATGAAAACCAAACAATGTTATCTGTGTGTCCTGTAGTCTCTACTTATATGAAAACCAAACAATGTTATCTGTGTGTCCTCTAGTCTCTACTTCTATGAAAACCAAACAATGTTATCTGTGTGTCCTCTAGTCTCTACTTATATGAAAACCAAACAATGTTATCTGTGTGTCCTCTAGTCTCTACTTATATGAAAACCAAACAATGTTATCTGTGTGTCCTGTAGTCTCTACTTATATGAGGGCCAAACAATGTTATCTGTGTGTCCTCTAGTCTCTACTTATATGAAAACCAAACAATGTTATCTGTGTGTCCTCTAGTCTCTACTTCTATGAAAACCAAACAATGTTATCTGTGTGTCCTGTAGTCTCTACTTATATGAGCGCCAAACAATGTTATCTGTGTGTCCTCTAGTCTCTACTTATATGAGGGCCAAACAATGTTATCTGTGTGTCCTCTAGTCTCTACTTATATGAGGGCCAAACAATGTTATCTGTGTGTCCTGTAGTCTCTACTTATATGAGGGCCAAACAATGTTATCTGTGTGTCCTGTAGTCTCTACTTATATGAGGGCCAAACAATGTTATCTGTGTGTCCTCTAGTCTCTACTTCTATGAAAACCAAACAATGTTATCTGTGTGTCCTGTAGTCTCTACTTATATGAGCGCCAAACAATGTTATCTGTGTGTACTCTAGTCTCTACTTATATGAGGGCCAAACAATGTTATCTGTGTGTACTCTAGTCTCTACTTATATGAGGGCCAAACAATGTTATCTGTGTGTCCTCTAGTCTCTACTTATATGAAAACCAAACAATGTTATCTGTGTGTCCTCTAGTCTCTACTTATATGAGCGCCAAACAATGTTATCTGTGTGTCCTGTAGTCTCTACTTATATGAAAACCAAACAATGTTATCTGTGTGTCCTCTAGTCTCTACTTGTATTAAAACCAAACAATGTTATCTGTGTGTCCTCTAGTCTCTACTTATATGAAAACCAAACAATGTTATCTGTGTGTCCTCTAGTCTCTACTTATATGAAAACCAAACAATGTTATCTGTGTGTCCTCTAGTCTCTACTTATATGAGCGCCAAACAATGTTATCTGTGTGTCCTCTAGTCTCTACTTATATGAAAACCAAACAATGTTATCTGTGTGTCCTCTAGTCTCTACTTATATGAGCGCCAAACAATGTTATCTGTGTGTCCTGTAGTCTCTACTTATATGAGCGCCAAACAATGTTATCTGTGTGTCCTCTAGTCTCTACTTATATGAGCGCCAAACAATGTTATCTGTGTGTCCTCTAGTCTCTACTTATATGAGGGCCAAACAATGTTATCTGTGTGTCCTCTAGTCTCTACTTATATGAAAACCAAACAATGTTATCTGTGTGTCCTCTAGTCTCTACTTATATGAAAACCAAACAATGTTATCTGTGTGTCCTCTAGTCTCTACTTATATGAGCGCCAAACAATGTTATCTGTGTGTCCTCTAGTCTCTACTTATATGAGGGCCAAACAATGTTATCTGTGTGTCCTGTAGTCTCTACTTATATGAGGGCCAAACAATGTTATCTGTGTGTCCTGTAGTCTCTACTTATATGAAAACCAAACAATGTTATCTGTGTGTCCTCGAGTCTCTACTTATATGAAAACCAAACAATGTTATCTGTGTGTCCTCTAGTCTCTACTTATATGAGCGCCAAACAATGTTATCTGTGTGTCCTGTAGTCTCTACTTATATGAGCGCCAAACAATGTTATCTGTGTGTCCTGTAGTCTCTACTTATATGAGCGCCAAACAATGTTATCTGTGTGTCCTCTAGTCTCTACTTATATGAGCGCCAAACAATGTTATCTGTGTGTCCTCTAGTCTCTACTTATATGAGCGCCAAACAATGTTATCTGTGTGTCCTCTAGTCTCTACTTATATGAGCGCCAAACAATGTTATCTGTGTGTCCTGTAGTCTCTACTTATATGAAAACCAAACAATGTTATCTGTGTGTCCTCTAGTCTCTACTTCTATGAAAACCAAACAATGTTAACTGTGTGTCCCGTAGTCTCTACTTATATGAAAACCAAACAATGTTATCTGTGTGTCCTCTAGTCTCTACTTCTATGAAAACCAAACAATGTTATCTGTGTGTCCTCTAGTCTCTACTTATATGAAAACCAAACAATGTTATCTGTGTGTCCTCTAGTCTCTACTTATATGAAAACCAAACAATGTTATCTGTGTGTCCTGTAGTCTCTACTTATATGAGGGCCAAACAATGTTATCTGTGTGTCCTCTAGTCTCTACTTATATGAAAACCAAACAATGTTATCTGTGTGTCCTCTAGTCTCTACTTATATGAGCGCCAAACAATGTTATCTGTGTGTCCTCTAGTCTCTACTTATATGAGGGCCAAACAATGTTATCTGTGTGTCCTGTAGTCTCTACTTATATGAGGGCCAAACAATGTTATCTGTGTGTCCTGTAGTCTCTACTTATATGAGGGCCAAACAATGTTATCTGTGTGTCCTGTAGTCTCTACTTATATGAAAACCAAACAATGTTATCTGTGTGTCCTCTAGTCTCTACTTATATGAAAACCAAACAATGTTATCTGTGTGTCCTCTAGTCTCTACTTATATGAGCGCCAAACAATGTTATCTGTGTGTCCTGTAGTCTCTACTTATATGAAAACCAAACAATGTTATCTGTGTGTCCTCTAGTCTCTACTTCTATGAAAACCAAACAATGTTATCTGTGTGTCCTGTAGTCTCTACTTATATGAAAACCAAACAATGTTATCTGTGTGTCCTCTAGTCTCTACTTCTATGAAAACCAAACAATGTTATCTGTGTGTCCTCTAGTCTCTACTTATATGAAAACCAAACAATGTTATCTGTGTGTCCTCTAGTCTCTACTTATATGAAAACCAAACAATGTTATCTGTGTGTCCTCTAGTCTCTACTTATATGAGGGCCAAACAATGTTATCTGTGTGTACTCTAGTCTCTACTTATATGAGCGCCAAACAATGTTATCTGTGTGTCCTCTAGTCTCTACTTCTATGAAAACCAAACAATGTTATCTGTGTGTACTCTAGTCTGTACTTATATGAAAACCAAACAATGTTATCTGTGTGTCCTGTAGTCTCTACTTATATGAAAACCAAACAATGTTATCTGTGTGTACTCTAGTCTCTACTTATATGAGCGCCAAACAATGTTATCTGTGTGTCCTGTAGTCTCTACTTATATGAGCGCCAAACAATGTTATCTGTGTGTCCTCTAGTCTCTACTTATATGAGGGCCAAACAATGTTATCTGTGTGTCCTGTAGTCTCTACTTATATGAGGGCCAAACAATGTTATCTGTGTGTCCTGTAGTCTCTACTTATATGAGGGCCAAACAATGTTATCTGTGTGTCCTCTAGTCTCTACTTCTATGAAAACCAAACAATGTTATCTGTGTGTCCTGTAGTCTCTACTTATATGAGCGCCAAACAATGTTATCTGTGTGTACTCTAGTCTCTACTTATATGAGGGCCAAACAATGTTATCTGTGTGTACTCTAGTCTCTACTTATATGAGGGCCAAACAATGTTATCTGTGTGTCCTCTAGTCTCTACTTATATGAAAACCAAACAATGTTATCTGTGTGTCCTCTAGTCTCTACTTATATGAGCGCCAAACAATGTTATCTGTGTGTCCTGTAGTCTCTACTTATATGAAAACCAAACAATGTTATCTGTGTGTCCTCTAGTCTCTACTTGTATTAAAACCAAACAATGTTATCTGTGTGTCCTCTAGTCTCTACTTATATGAAAACCAAACAATGTTATCTGTGTGTCCTCTAGTCTCTACTTATATGAAAACCAAACAATGTTATCTGTGTGTCCTCTAGTCTCTACTTATATGAGCGCCAAACAATGTTATCTGTGTGTCCTCTAGTCTCTACTTATATGAAAACCAAACAATGTTATCTGTGTGTCCTCTAGTCTCTACTTATATGAGCGCCAAACAATGTTATCTGTGTGTCCTGTAGTCTCTACTTATATGAGCGCCAAACAATGTTATCTGTGTGTCCTCTAGTCTCTACTTATATGAGCGCCAAACAATGTTATCTGTGTGTCCTCTAGTCTCTACTTATATGAGCGCCAAACAATGTTATCTGTGTGTCCTCTAGTCTCTACTTATATGAGCGCCAAACAATGTTATCTGTGTGTCCTCTAGTCTCTACTTATATGAGCGCCAAACAATGTTATCTGTGTGTCCTCTAGTCTCTACTTATATGAAAACCAAACAATGTTATCTGTGTGTCCTCTAGTCTCTACTTATATGAGCGCCAAACAATGTTATCTGTGTGTCCTCTAGTCTCTACTTATATGAGCGCCAAACAATGTTATCTGTGTGTCCTCTAGTCTCTACTTATATGAGGGCCAAACAATGTTATCTGTGTGTCCTCTAGTCTCTACTTATATGAAAACCAAACAATGTTATCTGTGTGTCCTCTAGTCTCTACTTATATGAAAACCAAACAATGTTATCTGTGTGTCCTCTAGTCTCTACTTATATGAGCGCCAAACAATGTTATCTGTGTGTCCTCTAGTCTCTACTTATATGAGGGCCAAACAATGTTATCTGTGTGTCCTGTAGTCTCTACTTATATGAGGGCCAAACAATGTTATCTGTGTGTCCTGTAGTCTCTACTTATATGAAAACCAAACAATGTTATCTGTGTGTCCTCTAGTCTCTACTTATATGAAAACCAAACAATGTTATCTGTGTGTCCTCTAGTCTCTACTTATATGAGCGCCAAACAATGTTATCTGTGTGTCCTGTAGTCTCTACTTATATGAGCGCCAAACAATGTTATCTGTGTGTCCTGTAGTCTCTACTTATATGAGCGCCAAACAATGTTATCTGTGTGTCCTCTAGTCTCTACTTATATGAGCGCCAAACAATGTTATCTGTGTGTCCTCTAGTCTCTACTTATATGAGCGCCAAACAATGTTATCTGTGTGTCCTCTAGTCTCTACTTATATGAGCGCCAAACAATGTTATCTGTGTGTCCTGTAGTCTCTACTTATATGAAAACCAAACAATGTTATCTGTGTGTCCTCTAGTCTCTACTTCTATGAAAACCAAACAATGTTATCTGTGTGTCCTGTAGTCTCTACTTATATGAAAACCAAACAATGTTATCTGTGTGTCCTCTAGTCTCTACTTCTATGAAAACCAAACAATGTTATCTGTGTGTCCTCTAGTCTCTACTTATATGAAAACCAAACAATGTTATCTGTGTGTCCTCTAGTCTCTACTTATATGAAAACCAAACAATGTTATCTGTGTGTCCTGTAGTCTCTACTTATATGAGGGCCAAACAATGTTATCTGTGTGTCCTCTAGTCTCTACTTATATGAAAACCAAACAATGTTATCTGTGTGTCCTCTAGTCTCTACTTATATGAAAACCAAACAATGTTATCTGTGTGTCCTCTAGTCTCTACTTATATGAGCGCCAAACAATGTTATCTGTGTGTCCTCTAGTCTCTACTTATATGAGGGCCAAACAATGTTATCTGTGTGTCCTGTAGTCTCTACTTATATGAGGGCCAAACAATGTTATCTGTGTGTCCTGTAGTCTCTACTTATATGAGGGCCAAACAATGTTATCTGTGTGTCCTGTAGTCTCTACTTATATGAAAACCAAACAATGTTATCTGTGTGTCCTCTAGTCTCTACTTATATGAAAACCAAACAATGTTATCTGTGTGTCCACTAGTCTCTACTTATATGAGCGCCAAACAATGTTATCTGTGTGTCCTGTAGTCTCTACTTATATGAAAACCAAACAATGTTATCTGTGTGTCCTCTAGTCTCTACTTCTATGAAAACCAAACAATGTTATCTGTGTGTCCTGTAGTCTCTACTTATATGAAAACCAAACAATGTTATCTGTGTGTCCTCTAGTCTCTACTTCTATGAAAACCAAACAATGTTATCTGTGTGTCCTCTAGTCTCTACTTATATGAAAACCAAACAATGTTATCTGTGTGTCCTCTAGTCTCTACTTATATGAAAACCAAACAATGTTATCTGTGTGTCCTCTAGTCTCTACTTATATGAGGGCCAAACAATGTTATCTGTGTGTACTCTAGTCTCTACTTATATGAGCGCCAAACAATGTTATCTGTGTGTCCTCTAGTCTCTACTTCTATGAAAACCAAACAATGTTATCTGTGTGTACTCTAGTCTGTACTTATATGAAAACCAAACAATGTTATCTGTGTGTCCTGTAGTCTCTACTTATATGAAAACCAAACAATGTTATCTGTGTGTACTCTAGTCTCTACTTATATGAAAACCAAACAATGTTATCTGTGTGTACTCTAGTCTCTACTTCTATGAAAACCAAACAATGTTATCTGTGTGTACTCTAGTCTGTACTTATATGAAAACCAAACAATGTTATCTGTGTGTCCTGTAGTCTCTACTTATATGAAAACCAAACAATGTTATCTGTGTGTCCTGTAGTCTCTACTTCTATGAAAACCAAACAATGTTATCTGTGTGTCCTCTAGTCTCTACTTCTATGAAAACCAAACAATGTTATCTGTGTGTCCTGTAGTCTCTACTTCTATGAAAACCAAACAATGTTATCTGTGTGTCCTGTAGTCTCTACTTATATGAGGGCCAAACAATGTTATCTGTGTGTCCTCTAGTCTCTACTTATATGAGGGCCAAACAATGTTATCTGTGTGTCCTCTAGTCTCTACTTATATGAGCGCCAAACAATGTTATCTGTGTGTCCTGTAGTCTCTACTTCTATGAAAACTAAACAATGTTATCTGTGTGTCCTCTAGTCTCTACTTCTATGAAAACCAAACAATGTTATCTGTGTTTCCTGTAGTCTCTACTTATATGAAAACCAAACAATGTTATCTGTGTGTCCTGTAGTCTCTACTTATATGAAAACCAAACAATGTTATCTGTGTGTCCTGTAGTCTCTACTTATATGAAAACCAAACAATGTTATCTGTGTGTCCTGTAGTCTCTACTTATATGAGGGCCAAACAATGTTATCTGTGTGTCCTGTAGTCTCTACTTATATGAAAACCAAACAATGTTATCTGTGTGTCCTCTAGTCTCTATTTCTTTCTTCTACTTCTATGTGCTCCAAACAATGTCTTCTAGTGTGTCCTTTAGTCTCTACATATTTCTCTACTTCTATGATCGCCAAACAATACAAGTAAATTTCTTAATGAAATATCTGACCACGGCCCTTGGAAATCTCGTCCTAAACAATGGCTCTCGGTCGTTAAGACAACAGGTAGAGATTACAAAGAACCCAAGAAGAGGCTATGACTGAAGTTCTGTCCTTGTAGGGGTCCTGCTGGAGTCAGTACAGTACAAATCCCTTAGAGTGGGCGGACAGTACTGTCATGTGTCAGTGTGTAGACCATAGTCCATCGTGTCCTGTTTGCCGACGACATCTGACAGCATGTTCCCCACAAGTGAGCGGACAGTACTGTCCTGTATTTGCTGTTGACAGCTGACAGTATGTTCCCTACAAGTGACCGGACAGTACTGTCCTGTATGTGCCGATGACAGCTGAAAGTATGTTCCTTACAAGTGATCGGACAGTACTGACCTGTATTTGCTGATGACAGCTGATAGTATGTTTCCTACAAGTAAGCAGGTGCTGCGGTCAAGGGGGTACGAATGCAATTCGAAATCCCGCATACCTTGTTCGAATTCAGCTACATGCTATTTGGAAGCAGACTGCCTTGTGTTGATTTCTATCAATGATATGAGCGTCGGTAGCTCAGGGGTTAGTTTGTTACATTGTCCTTCAAAAAGACATATTAACTACAACTCCAACCGATGGTGGTATTGATTGGTATTTGTTATTTGTTGTTATTATTACTATTATAACAAATTATTATTGTTGTTGTTATTACTATTATAACGAATATTATTGTAATGGTTTAATGGTCAGCATGGCCGAATAGATCAGCGTGATAATTCTTAAACATACGGAGTGTTGATGCCGAGGTAGTGGGTTCAACCCCTACATCGGTCAGTTGGACTAAAAAAATGTTGACTTCATAACATCGGACTGGCTGAGAAATCGCGTCAACTGAAAGGATAGACCACAGTTCAACCACACAGTTACATGTATCTCCTGACAGGATAGACCACAATTCAACCACACAGTTAAACGTGTCTCCTGACAGGAAAGACCACAGTTCAACCACACAGTTACACGTGTCTCCTGACAGGACAGACCACAGTTCAACCACACAGTTAAACCTTTCTCCTGACAGGAAAGACAACAGTTCAGCCACACAGTTACACGTGTCTCTTGACAGGACAGACTACAGTTCAACCACACAGTTAAACGTGTCTCCTGACAGGAAAGACCACAGTTCAACCACACAGTTACACGTGTCTCTTGACAGGACAGATCACAGTTCAACCACACAGTTACACGTGTCTCTTGACAGGACAGATCACAGTTCAACCACACAGTTAGACGTGTCTCCTGACAGAACAGACCGCAGTTCAACCACACAGTTAAACCTTTCTCTTGACAGAACAGACCACAGTTCAACCACACAGTTACACGTGTCTCCTGACAGGACAGACCACAGTTCAACCACACAGTTAAACGTGTCTTCTGACAGGACAGACCACAGTTCAACCACACAGTTAAACGTGTCTCCTGACAGGAAAGACCACAGTTCAACCACACAGTTACACGTGTCTCTTGACAGGACAGATCACAGTTTAACCACACAGTTACACGTGTCTCCTGACAGGACAGACCACAGGTCAACCACACAGTTAAACCTTTCTCCTGACAGAACAGACCACAGTTCAACCACACAGTTACACGTGTCTCCTGACAGGACAGACCACAGTTCAACCACACAGTTAAACGTGTCTCCCGACAGGACAGACCACAGTTCAACCACACAGTTACACGTGTCTCCTGACAGGACAGACCACAGTTCAACCCGTTCCGCTCCTCCCGCCCACGGTCTTGTGAAGGATTACCTATTGATTTTACCGTTCTGTCCTCTCCACTCTTTCTGTTTCGTCTTCTGGTTAACATTCGTCTTTTATTGGCTTCTCCTCCGAGTCGTTCTGATCCATTTTATGCTTCCACTAAATTCATTCTCTTCTCTTGGGCGCAAGAAAGCAAACTACAAGTGGAATCATCATCATGATCATCATCATCATAATCATCATCATCATCATCATCATCATCATCATCATCATAATCATCATCATCATCATCATCATCATCATCATCATCATCATCATCATCATCATCATCATCATGTGATGTGTATTGCATAACACCGCTCTCATCACAGGCCAATAAGGTGGTCTCCGTGTTGAAGTGGTTAAGCCGCCTGTTTCGCGCTCTAAATATTGTGGGTTCGATTCCGGGCTACATCGTTCGGTTAACGAGTGCAGTTTTCCACGGAGACTCCGTGGAGGGGGAGGGGAGAGGGGGTTGGTTGATTGTCGTTGGGGCTACGAAGTTCGTAATGAATGCCATGCTTTTGGCAGACCGCCCTGCGGAAAGAGACCGAGCCATATGGGGTAATACCGGGTGCAATGAAGTCGATCCTCTAACCTTTTACAATATGAATTGGAAACAAATAGGTATATTAAGCTCCTGCGAGAAGAAACGTACTAAACATCAACACGTTGCACATACCTTACAATGAGATCCATCTCGTATCCCGAAATACAGGTGAAAATCCGAAATCAGAAGCACTCAATCTTATATATAAAATGAATAATGTAATAAAATAAAATAAACACAAACGCGTACAATACGACACACAGGACGGTCGACGTTTCGATTCTCAGAATCTTTGTCAAGGACAGGACAACACGGATAGATAGGACAACGAAATATAAAAATGCACAAAACTAAAAATCACAACTTCTGATTTCGAATTTTCACCTGTATTTCGGGAAACGAGATGGATCTCCTTGTAAGCTATGTGCAACGTCTTGATGTTTAGTACGTTTCTTCTCGCAGGAGCTTAATATACCTATTTGTTTCCAATTCATATTGTTATATCCTGCTGCAGCCGCTGCTTTTTCTTTCTATTCCTTAACCTTTTACACCTGTTTGAACCCTATAACTTCTTCTTCTTCTTCTGCGTTCATCCGGAGTTTTTTTTCCGGACGTGATTGCGTTGTGCCTGTTTACAGCACAGTTGCGTTCTTGCGCTGTTAGGCTGACACATCCGACTTCTGCGGGTATTTGTTGACCGGGTTAACCTTCCCGGGGAACCCTATAACAACTTTTCTTCTCTGCTTGTTCTTCTTGCTTCTCCTTGTAATCCAATGATCCCCAGCGAGAACGACATTCCTTCCTTCCTTCCTTCCTTCCTTCCTTCCTTCCTTCCTTCCTTCCTTCCTTCCTTCCTTCCTTCCTCCTTTGCTTCCTTCCCCTCTTGCTTCCCACCTTTCTTTTCTCCCTCCTTCCTTCCCTCCTTCCTTCGTTCCTGGCTTCCCTCAGTCCAACCCTTCTTCCATCCCTCCTTTCTTCCCTCCTTCCCATCTTCCTTCCCTCATTCCACCCCCTTCCTCCCCTCCTTCCTTCCTTCCTCCCCTCCTTCCTTCCTTCCCTCCTTCCTTCCTTCCCTACTTCCTTCCCTTCTCCTTCCCCCTTCCTTCCTACTTCCTTCCCATCTTCTTCCCCTCCCCGTCTGCCTTCCTTCTCTCCTTCCCTCATTCCATCCCTCCTTCCTTCCCTCCTTTCTTCCTTCCCTTTTCCTTCCCTCTTTCCTCCCCCTTCCTTCTCTCCTTCCTTCTTACCTTCCTTCCCACCTTCTTTCCCTCATTCCATTCCTCCTTCCTTCCTGCCTTCCTTCCCACCCTCCGTCCCTCTTTCCTATCCTCCCTCGTTTCTTCTCGCTTTTCTTCCCTCCTTCTGGGTGACAGGCAGCTAAGAGCGGCGGTGAGAATTTGAACGTGTAGCTAATTAAATTTGCTTTACACATTCCTGAAAGGAGAAAAGACATTGCTTTTGAACTTCCAGTGCGCTGATGACGAGATTCAATCCCTTACTTGTGAACGTGATCATGTAAATGATCTGTGGGAGAGATTGGAGCACTTGTGGACGTGGTCATGTCAATGATCTATGGGAGAGACGAGCACTTGTGGAAGTAACCAAGGGAATGATCTGTAGGGGAAACTAGGGGAAAGAAGTGGTCATGTCAATGATCTGTGGGAGAGACTGGAGCACTTGTGGAAGTGGCCATATCAATGATCTATGGGGGAGACTGTAGCACTTGTGGAAGTGGTCATGTCAAGGGGGGGGGGGGAACTTTTGTAGCACTCAATGTAAAGAAATAAAGACGAGTATGGTGTTGTGTATGTGAATGTGTGTGTGTGTGCGATATGTGGTGTGTGGTGTATGTGGTGTATGTGGTGTGTGTGTGTGTGTGTGTGCGCGCGCGCGCGCGCGAGGATTAACCTATGTATGTTGACTTTGAAATGCCCTAAAACGAGAGGTGAGGGAAAACTACAAGAGGAGGTAAAGGATAAGGAGCTTTGGTGGGAAATGGTGGGGGTGGGGTGGTGTGGGAGTGGGAGAGGGCCTAACCTCCATTATTGGATAAAAGAAAGATTACATGAGCAAGACGAAGGAGAAGAATGGGGGGGGGGATATAACGAGGGGGGGGGAGAAGATAAAGAAGAAGAAGAAGAAGAAGAAGAAGAAGAAGAAGAAGAAGAAGAAGAAGAAGAAGGAGAAGAAGAAGAAGAAGAAGAAGAAGTAGAAGGAAAGAAAGAAAGAAAGAAAGAAAGAACGAAAGAAAGAAAGAAAGAAAGAAAGAAAGAAAGAAAGAAAGAAAGAAAGAAAGAAGACGAAGAAGAATAGTTGAGTTATATTATGCTGTTAATGCTTTCTCTCTCTCTCTCTCTCTCTCTCTCTCTCTCTCTCTCTCTCTCTCTCTCTCTCTCTCTCTCTCTCTCTCTCTCTCTCTCCCTCTTATCTGTCTTGTTATTTCGCTCTTTCTTTCTCTTTACTTCGCTCTTCATCGCTCGTTCTCTCTCTGCCGCTCAGTTGTGGAACAATCTTCCACAAGAAATCTAAGACACCACCAATCATGATACATACATTCGCAACCTGTTTGAACACTACCTTAGTACAGACTACATACCCCCATAACAAACAACACAAAAAAGACAATAATGGTAACTTATCTCAAACGACAACTAGCCAAAAAACATTCCCTTATGTATGGCACGTTACACCCTCCTTAGGTATTTATAATGCCCATGTTAAACACTGCTTCAGTGAGTCATTTGTTATTGATTATTTTTCATGCGTTTTAATGTTCTTTTGTTGTCAAAAGTTGCTTCATAAGTGATGTTGAATGAAAGAATGTATGAAAGGAAATAGAGAAGAAGGGCAGAATGTCAGAGGGCCTGCGTGCCCAATTCTTAACCCTTTGAAAATAAAGACTTATTATTATTATTATTATTATTATCTCCCCCCCCCCTCTCTCTCTCTCTCTCTCTCTCTCTCTCTCTCTCTCTCTCTCTTCCCCTTTATCTCTCTCTGCCTCTCTCTCTCTCTTTCTCTCTCTCTCGCATTCTCTGGCTCTTTCTCTTTCTCTTTCCCTCTCTCTCTTTCTCTATATCTCTCTTTCTCTCCCTCTCTCTCTCTATCCCTCGCTCTGTCCTCCATTTGCTCTCCCCAATTCTTCACACGCACAACTCAACCTTTCCCCAACCCGCCCTCAACGAGGTCAATTCCCCAATTGTGTCCCTATGCCGTACTCTGGTTTTCAACACACGTTTAATGTATCGACGTGTGCAACAATGACCTGGTCAATGCCTTGTTGGGCGCTGATATTTGTGGCGCCAGATTTCTGTCCGCCCGAATAGGGCTCCAATGGCGCCCTAGGGACAATTCTATGCTGATTGCTTTAACTGTGTAACTCTTAGGTGACCAGCGGAAAGAACCGTATCCGTGGACGATAGACTTATTAAACTTTATGGACCACTGCATGAGCTGAAGAAGACGGTAAAGTTTATACAAGAGACAGCATTGCAAATATTGGCAATCAGTTTCCGGAGAACTAAAGAAGGAGGAGGAGCAGGAAAAAGAAGAGCAGGAGCAGTAGAATAAGAAGGAGGAGTAGGAGGAGGGAGGGAGAAAAAAAAGACGAGGAAGAAGGAGGACAAATTAAAGAAGAAGAAGAAGAAGAAGAAGAAGAAGAAGAAGAAGAAGAAGAAGAAGAAGAAGAAGAAGAAGAAGAAGAAGAAGAAGAAGAAGAAGAAGAAGGAGGAGGAGGACAAATAGAAGAAGAGGTGAAGGAGGAAGAGGACAAGTAGAAAAAGAAGAAGAAGAGGAGGAGGAAAACGGGAAGCAGAAGAAGGAGAAGAAGAAGTGTGCTACTTCGTGTCAATTGTGTTCTCCAGTCCCAAAATTAAATGACATAACTGCAACTATACAAATGTGTCGGGCGCGCTGGCGAAGTTGACAGCGGACTGCGCTGGCAGTGTCATGAGCAGGATTGCCCAAACTACAACAATCCAGGCGGAGGATAAACTCTATGGACCGCTGAATGAACTAAAAAAGACTGTTGGATTCATACAAGAGACAACATTGCAGTTGTAAGCATATTTCAGGCGAACGAAAGAAGAAGAAGAAGATGAGCACGGTCGGGCGCGGGTTCGACGCCGGGAATCATCGCTTGCCAAAAGTGAGGGAAAGAAAGGAATATATTACGAGACAAGTTGTGGGGGAACTAGTGAAGACACTTTTACAACAGTGAGCAACATCGTGTAAACCAGAAATATATCAAGTATCAACTTCCGCTCACTGAAACTGTGTGTGCAGCCTGTTCTTCTATTGAGATATCAACGCTGGACAATGAGCAAAGATGTGATGAAGAATCTTGAGGGGGTGTGGTGTTTGAAAATAATGTTGAGAATATTCAAGACGGAGAAGAAACGACACGTTGAGGTATGGATAGTTGAGAGTATTACAATCACTCAACAAAATCAGAATCCACCGAGAAATGAAAGGTTTCGGACTTGTCAAAGGAAGACATGGAATAGAGAAATTAGCCTTAACTAATTAAATGCATGGGATGATTAATCGTCTTAAACGACTTCCTTTATATGCCATGGGCTTATATATCGCCAAAATGTTGTTATTGAAAGATGGTGTCTCAATTAAAATATAAATAAATACAGTAGTTTTCAGTAAGCATCCTCCTTTAATTTGATATACAATACAAGCTGCCTGTTACCATTAGGTCATAACTGTGCCTCATCATTTTTTGCCTTTTCCCGCCATCCATTTTAGTTCAGTCCAAACATATTTTTTGTTTGGCATTTAATTAGTAACGTGTAAAAATACTAGACAAGAACAGCAGAGGAAGATAGACATGTGTGTCAATGGAAATAAATAATAATATTAACGACACTAACTTCATCATAACTTAATATAACAACTCTAACTTCATCGTAACTTAATATAACAATACTTTAACAACACTTATCTCACCATTACTTAGTATAACAACACTAATATAGCAATACACTAACAACACTAACTTGATAATAACTTAGTATAACAAACCGTTAACAACACTAATCTCATCATAACTTAATATAACACCACTAATTTCTCATAACTTAAAATAACAATACTAACTTGATCATAAATTAATATAACAACACTAACTTCATCATAACTTAATATAACAATACTTTAACAACACTGACTGACTGACTGACCGACCGACCGACCGACTGACTGACTGACTGACTGACTGACTGACTGACTGACTGATTGACTGACTGACTGACTGACTGACGGACTGACTGACTGACTGACTGGCTGGCACCTTGCCGTCTTGACAGACGATAGTTTGTAATATGAAGATATATCTCTGAATTTAGAGACCATGTGATGCCCATGCAGCATGATCCCTCTCTCGGCCTGTATAGCTTATTCCAGAGGAAAGGTAACGCCAATACGTCTGGAACAAGACAAGTTGCAGAAGCTGCAGAAAAAAGCAAAGCAATACCCTAACTGTCTACCTGTTAGAGCTTCAATCCTAGACAAGCTGCCAACCAAGGCTTACGGCCTGGTCTGCCCTGCCATGACATTTAGTCCATAGGTTGCGTTTCCTCGCACCAAGATAAGGCGTGTACTCTCCCATTTGTACTTCTCCGCCCGAAGCCGTTGGCACAATGTGGGGTGTTGGGTTTGGTGAGCGCCCCCCAACATTCGGCGCTAACAGAAAGCTGGTAGTACCATCTACTGTCAAACGGTAGTCAGTCATATCAGACTAGGAGCTGACAAACTTTAACAACACTAATCTCATCATAACTTAATAAAACAACACTTTAACAACACTAACTTTATCATAACTTCATATAACAACACTTTAACAACACTAACTTCATTATGATTTGATATGACAACACTAGGCGAAGGGGTTAACGACTTTCTCAGTAATCCCGTATATTCACATGAGGAACACAGCTGCGTGAGATTCGGCAGCTGATCGCATCGCGTTAGTTACATACCGGGTATGTGATTCGGTCGCCCAAAAAGAAATGGTAAACTATTGAGCGTAATCTTACCAAGACATCAACAACAGCTGAAAAATGCTGGTGTTGACTGCAACGTTCCGTAAGAAGGGATATGAAGGGATATTAAAAAAAATGTTTTGCATATCCTTTACAGGACATCGCTGTCAACATCAGCATCTTTCAGCTGTATGTTGATTTCTTGGCAAGATTACGCTCAGTAGTTTGCCATTGCTTTCTGAGCGGCCGGCTCAGTTATCCCGCAAGTCACCAGCGGGGGTTGAACCGCTCCCAGCTCTCGCCCTGCTACGAGACTCTGCGTGATAAACGGGATTACGGAGAAAGTTTTGTAACCCCTCGGCCAGAGAGACCGGCATGAAGGGATATACAATGTAAAAAAAAAAAAAGAACTCCAACACAATATAAGATGGTAAAAAGGTTCGGAGAGTCACGATCGCCTATGCCCGCCCCAGGCCAGGCACACAAAGAAGGAGGTGAATATCTAATGACCCCAGCCCTGCTCATGGAACAAACGCACAGCACAAGTTGACCGCCGAAGAAAAAGACGAAATAAAGAGTATCGATCCTGGAGCCTCCTTGCTGCTCACCAATTTCACATCGAGGGGTATTTGAACCCTTAACAATCAGATTACAGGTATTCACATTAACGTGCCGTTCTGAGGTTAAATTATACAGTGCAGGGGCTTTCTACGGGTGGTGGAGTGCATGGGAGGTATATTGTGTTACCGGCATTGTTGTATAGATCAATTAGCTGTCAATATCTGATGTAGTTCATATCACACCGATCTTGTTTACTCCCCATGATGTTTCGTGGTACACATTTTAGACTGGATAGACATGGAAGCCTCGTTAGGGATTTGATCACAATACCACTGGTTCGGCAGAGATGCCGGCTAGCGGCTGCGCCATAGCGTCTCTCCAAGCTGCAATATGCTTCTCTAATTATTTGTCAAGAACGCAGACCCGATTTAAAACTCGTATGAGGTGGGAATCGAGACCGCCCACACTTATCGGCATGGCACAAGATGATGACGATGCATCATTACTTCTCCATTAGTGGAGATTCATCAACGCCTTCCCGCATCCGAAGCTGTCAGTAACACGATCACCGTGATCGCCCACGCTTATCTGCATGACACATGATGATGTTGCACCATTACTTCATCATTAGTGGAGATTCATCAAGGCGTTCCCTCATCCTACGCTATCAGCAACACAATCGCTACAAATCATAAGTTAACGGGACGTGCCACTTCTGTCATTACATATACATGCTTGCGTTATCTACAACCAGCGCCACACGCGTGGAATACTCTATTCTGGGAACACGGGAGAATGAGATGCCACAGTTCACTGATGAAGATACGAAAGATGGCCGAGCTGAGATAAATACCATCATTTCAATGCATTGCTGCAAAGAAAGACGCCAATTATAAAAGGATTGTACCTGCCAAATGAATGCACTGTTTTCATATATAGCTTCCTGTCTCCGTGCGTAAAGATTGGTTTTCAGTGAGTCATTATTATTTATACCGGCGTTTCAGCAGATAAGGAATATTATATTCATTATAAATACAATCGTAAGTATCGATCAGCGCTCACAGGAGTAAAGAAAAGAAGAGATTAGAGGACGAATTCACCATCATCATTTGTCAAAGAGTTACGTGTGGGCGGTCATGATTCGTGATCCAACACGATCACCAGAATCGTGAACTAGTTCTGTGTATCATAACTGACTACGTATCTGCAGTAGTCTACCGTTGCTGTTCTTTTTATGGCGATCATACGTATTGGCGACCATAGCCATTGTCTCTGTACAGATATCCTTCCGCCGCGAACTTGAGACCATAGCCATTGTCTATGTACAGATATCCTTCCGCCCCGAACTTGAGACCATAGCCAACAAGTGTCACCTGAACTGTAGCTAATGTCTTCTGTCCTGAAGCTCAGGTCATCTGTCCTCAAGCTCATATCATTTGTCTTGAAGCTCATGTCATCTGCCCTGAAGCTCATGTCATCTGCCCTGTAGCTCATGTCATCTGCCCTGAAGCTCATGTCATCTGCCCTGTAGCTCATGTCATCTGCCATGAAGCTCATGTCATCTGTCCTGAAGCTCATGTCATATGTCCTGAAGCTCATATCGTCTGCCCTGTAGCTCGTGCCCTGAAGCTCATTCATCGCCCTAAAGCTTATGTCATTTGCCCTGAAACTCATGCCATCTGCCCTGAAGGCAGGTCCGCATGGCCGAATTGATAAGAACGGGTGTTCTTAAACATCCGGTGTGCTGATACCGAGGTTAGCGGTTCAACCCCTACACCGGACAGCTGGACTAAAATGTTGACCTGTCGTCTTTGACTTGGGGACTTTAATTACAAGTACCTCTGAAGTCGGAATGGGTTCGCCTGATGGCGAGGGACACTATTAATAGGGAAAGCTAACCCACACGCAAAATTCAGTCCATAACAACTATAAATAGTGTGTATGGACTATGCTTGAATTCAAAGCGAGCGAGGGCAAAAAAAAAAAACGTCTGTCCTGAAGCTCATGTCATCTGTCTGAAACTCATGTCATCTGTCCTGAAACTCATGTCATTTCGTCTGAAGTTCATGTCATCTGTCCTGAAACTCGTGTCATCTGCCCTAAAGCTCATGTCATTTCGTCTGAAGTTCATGTCATCTGTCCTGAAGCTCATGTCATCTCCCCTGAAGTTAATGTCATCTCCTCTGCATCTCATGTCATCTTCCATTAAGCTCATGTCATCTGCCCTGAAGCTCATGTCATCTTCCATGAAGCTCATGTCATCTGCCCTGAAGCTCATGTCATCTCCTCTGAAGCTCATGTCATCTGCCCTGAAGTTCATGTCATCTCCTCTGAAGCTCATGTCATCTGCCCTGAAGTTCATGTCATCTCCTCTGAAGCTCATGTCATCTGCCTCTGAAGCTCATGTCATCCGCCTTGAAGCTGACACGGGTTTACGTTTCTCAGGATGGTGGGCTACGAGAGTGCCCCACCCTTGCCCGGCGTTGTCTTGTAGGCTAGAGACAAGAAGGAAGCGGTTTAAATCTCCTTTGATAGATGATAGGCCAGCCTCGTCACACAAAAAGAGGATGCACTAGACCAGGAGTGGATAACCGGTTCTCTGCCAAGAGCCAAGTGGATGTGTATAACATTCGTGGGTCATGCAAAGTTACAGCTTGAAAATGCAGTCAATCAATTAGGTGCCGCCTCCACAATGAAAGTTTTGGCTGCATGGATCTCCAACATCGCCGTCTCTCGTCTTGAATGTACGCTCGTATATTCTGTCAGACTGCGATTAGTCCATTTCTTTATGTTCCCTTCCCATTTGCATCGTTGTCTACCTCTTGCTAGCTTACCCTCAATCTTGTCCTTCAATACGGTTTTTTATTAGAGTGTTATGTCTTTTAACGTGGCCGAAATATTTCACTTGCTGCTTTTTAAAATTTCTTTCATAAACTCTCTTTTCATTCCCAGTTTTTCTAGAACCTCTGTATTTGATTGTACAAAAACTTACAAATTCGCCTACAGTATCAAAATGTGTCAAACGTATGTCCTGTCTCATGATTTATATAAATTTAATTCCCAAGGGGGAAAAATAGATCGATTGAATCTCGAGCCCCACCTGCGGTTGCCTTGACATTATCAGACAAAATGTTAAGAGAACTAATGGAATATTAGTGTGAATGCTGTATTGCTACGGTTAGCGCCAGAATTCTTCTCAATCGCCTCACGGCCAATCTCGATCAAGGTCTTCTTCCTGAGAGTTATTGTGGCTTCAGAAAAGAACGTGGAACTGTTGACATGATTTTCGCTGCAAGGCAGCTGCAAGAGAAATGTCAAGAACAGAACTGCGAAATGTTCTCCACTTTCATTGACCTTACCAAGGCTTTTGATACAGTCAGCAGAGAAGGACTGTGGAAGATCATGGCAAAATATGGCTGTCCACGAAAGTTTGTCCAAATAGTGCGGCTATTTCATGATGGCATGTAGGCAAGAGTACAGGAAAATGGTGAACTGTCTGAACCCTTTCCTGTCACCAATGGAGTGAAGCAAGGATGTGTCCTGGCACCAACACTGTTCAGCCTCATGTTTTCAGCCATATTGATGAATGCCTTCGAGAACGACGACATTGGAATAGACATCAACTACCGTATGGATGGAAAGTTATTCAATCTCAGAAGGCTGAAAGATAAAACTAAAATTAACAGCGACACCGTCAGAGAGATCCTGTTTGCTGATGATTGCGCTCAATACGCCAACTCAGAGGCGGACATACAACATAATGTTTCAGCTTTCTCACATGCCTGTGCCAACTTTGGGCTCAATATCAACTTGGAGAAGACTGAAGTTATGTACCAGCCAGCTCCAGGGAATAATCACACTGTGCCGAATATCAAAGTGAATGATAATAGACTAAGTGTTGTGGACAAATTCACCTATCTTGGCAGCACTGTGTCACAAGCTGCCACAATTGATGACGAAGTGAATGCAAGAATCTCCAAGGCCAGTGCGGCCTTTGGCAGACTGTACAAGAATGTATGGGACAGAACTGGAATAAGCCTGCAAACAAAGCTAAAAGTCTACAAAGCAGTTGTATTATCCACACTACTATATGCTTGTGAAACCTGGACTGTTTATCAGCGACACACTAGAAAATTAAACCACTTCCACACAGTCAGCCTAAGGAAGCTACTGAAGATTAAATGGCAAGACAAGATTCCAGACACTGAAGTCCTAGAAAGAGCTTCCATGCCCAGTATCCACACTCTACTGATGAAGAATCAGATTCGCTGGGCTGGTCACTTGACTCGCATGCCAGATCACAGGCTCTCTAAACGAATTTTTTACAGCGAACTCCGTTGTGGGAAACGCTCCCAAGGCGGCCAGAGGAAACGCTTTAAAGACATTCTGAAAATCTCACTGAATGCTTTTGGAATTCATCATGACACCAGGGAGGCTGCAGCCAGAGACCGAAATTCGTGGCGTGCATCATTACGCAAGGGTGCAGTCATATGTGAGGCAACCAGGACTGCAAGAGCTGTGAAGAAAAGGCAGGACAGAAAAACCACTGCAGGAAATCCTCCGCCAGAAACGTCAAGCATTCTTTGCCCACATTGTCAAAGAACAGGCCATCTTAGAACCCACGGCTCCATACCTTCAACCCCACTGGATGAAATGAATGGGCATCATCATTCTTGATGGACAAACAACATATAATTTACGGGTCAGAGATGAAATTCATAATTTTAAATGTATTACAGCGTAGCCAGACAATCAGCGTTTAATGTTGAATAATTTACGTTTTTCAGGGGATTGGCCTTATGCCAAGAACCCCGCGCAGTTTAAACTGGGACCGTTCAGAGGTGTCGTCAAACTGTTGGTTATTTCATGAAACCTGATTATTATTATTTTTTTTTTTTTACATCTTACCACTTATCGCTAACATTGAAACGTGTGAATATTTTTCAATGAGATTGAATGCGAAATTGTGTATACACTTCAAAACATCGCTATGAAGTTGTACACATATTTTTGTGTAGAAGCTGATCGCAGGAAACTGTTTTATACTATTACAAATTCCAAAAAAAGAACAGTGCATGCATTGGGTTTGAGTAAACGGTCATTTCGTCAATGAGTGCAAGAATCTGGAATTAAACCACCACGCAATAACCAAACGGTAGGTAGAAAGGTTGTTGTAGACAGCTTTGGCAAAGATGTCATAAGGCGAGCTATTATAAAAATGCTTTAAAAAAATCGCTTAAAAGTCGACAGGGTCGACTTCATTGCACCGGGTTCTATCCCATATGGCTCGGTCTCTTTCTTTAACTCGTGAACCGAAGGATGCGGCCCGGAATCAAACCCACTACCTTTGGAGCCCGAGCCAAAAGGTTTGACCACTTGACCACGGAGACTCCTAAAATTATAAAAATTTTGGATTTTATATCCAGGATTATCCAGCATTATAAAAATGCTGGATGCCAAAGAAACAGTGACTGTAAGAAAACTTAGGGTTTGGTTGAGAAAGAGCAACAACATAGAGCTATCTAAAACAACTTTGTGGCAAATTATAAGGACATTATCTTCACTTTTAGAAAGTACAAGGGCGGTAGAAATATTCTTTGCGAGCAACCGCATTTAGGAGTCATGAGAAGCAGATACCTACGTGAAATAAGGGAAGTGCGCAAAGACAATTATGGCATAGTGTATTTGGATGAAATGTGGATCAATGCGCGCCACACAAGTGATAAGGAATGGCAATCAGTGAATGGACAGATAAAGCGATATGTGCCCAGTAGTATAGGACAGCTTTTGGTCATGGCCCATGCTGGTAGTACTCATAATGGCTTACAACAGAATGCTGTGCTCGTGTTCGTATCAATGCATGGAGACAATAGGGATTATCATAATAAGATGAATGGTAATGTATTTAGAGATTGGCTCGAGAATACTGTGCTTCCATCCCTAGATCGCGTCCAATTATTGACAATGCATGATATCAATGCTTTTTACCAAGAAGACAAAATACCTACAGCATCGAGCACACAGGGAGCAATAAAGATATGGCTCCGAATAGAAAACATACCATTTTCAGAAACGTATTTCTAGCTAGAATTGTTGTCCCTTGTAAAACAGACGCCAAAAAAGCAAGAAATACCAAATAGACAAGTTGATAGAAAAACATCGTCATGGTTGCTTGAGACTTCCACCGTACCACTCACATTTTAACCTTATAGAACTTGTGTGGGCTAAAATTAAAGGACAAATGGCAGCTGACAATACTATATTCAAATTGTCTGACGTCAAGATACTAATCCAATCTGCGCTATTAAATATTGATAAAAGTTACTGGGAAAATGTGAGGACCATGTGTTGAAAGAGGAAGAGGACTATTGGAGAAAGGATGGATTGAATTTTATGCAACCGAGAGCATTCATCAACCTACTGGAATCGTCCGACACAGATTAAGGTCTGAGCAGATCGCAGACCTTAATCCGCGTGCATGCTTACTGGGATATTTTGCTCCAACCATTCAGACGAATTGCAGGCCCTAAACATTACAGCACCAGCACAATGTCAATGGCAACAGTTTGTATTCCACAGTGATGAATTTTCAATTCCGCAAGCCCTCAGCGGTGACAAACAACTAGTATTTAAAAAAAAACAAAAAACACTAAGCGCATTGAATACCAACAGAAGAGCAATATTGCGGTGGAAACTGACATATTGTGGCATAACAAGAAACGCGAGAGCAAACACGTTGTCAAATTAGGGGACAACACACGTGAATACGAATCAATCTATAAACTACAATGAAAAGATGACCAACATCTTGGTCGTTAAGAAGAAAGCCCACTACAGAGACACTGACAACTATTTTCATAGTGCAAAACAGGTAATCATGTTCCGTCTCTGAACAGTAAACAGCAGAGTAGACAATCTTTCACGAAGACTCAAAGCGGGTCTGTCACCCATGTGTACGTGTGAACAAACTACACAGAAAGCTGAACAGATCCTTAAAAATGGACACATGATGACTAAATTGCGGTATCATTTCTGGTCACTCCATACGCACATTAACGCACAGCTATTTGTAAGCTTTCACGAACTCAATATAAAAAGATAAATGCATCATAGTAACATGAATACTTGTGTACAATTATTAACCAGCAGCCGAAGAAACAAGAAGGAAATGAAAAATAAGGTAAGAAATATATTCCTTCTACTTTCCTGTCAATTTACACATTATTTACCCCATGTCTCTGTAAATTCTCTGTCTTTACTAATATTACACATTGCACCCCTCTCGGGAGTCTCCGTGGTGAAGTAGTCTAGCCGTCTGACTCGGACTCCGAAGGTTGTATGTTCGATTGCTTCATTTCACGAGTGCATTATTTCGGAGACGTCCGAGTGTCGTCGCTGGAGCTACGGAGTTCGTGCTTTGTGCGACGCTTTCCGCCCTGCGGAAAGTGACTGAGTCATATGGGATAAAAACCCGGTGCAATGCAGTCGACCCTGTTGACTTTTAAGCTACTTTTTTTGTATTGCACCCACTCCCATATGAATCTGGCTACGCCTTGTACTTGTGCCCTTACGAGAAATAACGTGGTTTACTGTAAGACTAGTTTGTTAGCGTGAAGTCACTACATTTTCCCCAAAACATCAAAGAAATGTCGCCGCTTTCGATGATTTAAGTTGCTTTTGGACCTATCAAAGATATATTCCTTGGGTGGGGGTAAATATAAGAGGCAGGAAAAATTTAATAACGATGCAACAGACAGTTTTCAAAATAATTGCTCGTGAATGACGGCATTCATTTCTGGACATACTATAGAATAGATGGCGAGACTTGACATCAAGCAAGGAGTCCGTCAGGGATATGTGCTGTCCCCCTATTTGTTTAACTTGTACGCCGAAAATATAATGAGAAATGTAAGAGATTATATAAACAGAGAGTTAGCTATATGATGCCCTAAATATCGGTGGTCATGACATACCAGAGATTCCGTATGCTGATGATACAGTATTGCTGTCCACAAGACAGACTGGTATAGAAAACTTAATAGCCTCAACCCAATTGAATAGTGAAAATCACAACTTATATCTTAACATAGCAAAACCAAAGATAACGCATACAGATAAAACCACTATGCAGAAAGAAATATATGTTCATCATCATCATCAAGTGCCGTGCAATATATAAATAATATATAAATATATGTTAATGAGGGAAAATTGGAGGTGGTGGAAAATTGTGAATATTTTGGGTCATTGATTACCAACAACGGTGAGACAATGAAAGAAATTAAACGCTGACTATCAATTGCTCTTCAAAGACTAACACAACTGAATAAATTATGGAATGGGACAGACAGAAATAAAAAATTAGATTTTTAAGAGCATATCTTAATGGGAGCATCTTTCCCATTGCAACATACGCTTGTGAGACCTGGACACTTACTAAACAAGCTGAGCAGCGCATAAATACCTTTGAATATAAATGTTATAGACGAGTTCTAAGAATATCTTGGGTAAAGAAAAGAACACATGCATCCATACTTCAAAAGCTGAATATTGAAGAAGGTTGCCTATTAACGACGATAAAATAAAGAAAATTGAAATATTTTGGTCACTTGAAACGTCACGAAAGTTTGGAGAGAACAATAATGGAGGGGTATATGCCTGGGAAGAGAGGAAGAGGAAGGCCAAAGAGAATATGGGTGCAGGATATGGCAGATGATCTCCAGGTGGGTGTATCGGACGCGGGACATCTTGCTTATGATCGAGAGGTTTTCCGGAAGGTTGTTATGGGAGTGAGGTTCTGCAAAGGACATGCTACTGAATGAATGAATGAATGAATGAATGAATGAATGAATGAATGAATGCTGTATTGCTATGAGAACTATTAGAGTGTTAGTGTGGATGATGTATAGCTAGGAGAATTATTGGAATATTTGTGTGGATGTTCTGTTGCTAGGAGAACTATTGGACTATTAGTAGGATGCTGTATTTCTATGAGAACTATTGGAATATTAGCGTTGATGCTGTATTGCTATGAGAGTGTGCATGCTGTGGTGCTATGGGAACTATTGGATCATCAGTGTTGTTGCTTTATTCAGAAGCAAACTATCACGTTATCATTGGGAAGCCGTGACAGAGATAACTGCCTCAAAAGGTACAAAGCTCATCCCCAGAACAAGGTTAAAAGCTTTCCCCCAAGACTCGTGCGTGTATGATGATACAACACCGCCCCTGATCTCTTTGGTAATGAAATAAGACATTTATCCTTTTCGGATAATGGCGAAAAACAGGAATTTCGGTGTACACGCTCGGTTAAACAGCCAAAGAAGAATAAGAAGAAGTATTATTATATCTACATAAACATTCAACTTGCCCAAATCAGTAAAGTGAATTAACTATGTCATTTTCCCACTCATTTATATTAATTTTGTGGAATAGCGGTAGCCCTGTGTTTAACACTGCCAACCCGAAGGTCGTATGTCCCCATCTCCATCAGTAGTGCCTGACATATGCCTGGGTCATTGACAGTGAGGTGAGTGACCTTTGTAGCCGACCTTTGAGGGTCGGGTCGCTTTGGACAGTTGAGTGTCAGGACCAGAGAAGTGTAGGTCCGTGGTCTGCAAAGTGAATGATAGGGGAGTTAGTGATAGAACTCTGCCCTGTGGGTTTTCAGTGATGGGAATTCTGAGACTAAGGATTAAAGACTGAACCCAGTTATCAGCAGACATAGTGTATTGAGGCCTAAATCCCAGAGCGGGTTGGATAGTTAGTGGAGGTCTAGACCCAGCGTGTGGGTTGTATTGTGTGAGGTTCAGCCGTGGATAGTAGCTGGATAACTGTCTTGTGAATCAGAGATTAAGCAGGCCTTGAAAAGGCAGTGATGTGTGTGTGTGTGTGTGTTGAGTTGTGAGGATATATATATATATATATATATATATATATATATATATATATATATATATATATATATATATATATATATTCTGTGGATTATATTGTTTTCTGGATATGGAAATATGTTACGTGTGTCCGTGTTTCTTCTGCATTAAAAGATTATGTGCGCCAACTCAATCTTGTTCACTGACTGGCGGATGTGTACTGTGGGGGTGAGTTAAATTGTGAGACAGGTGGCTAGCTCAACTTACACTTCATAGTGAGATACAAGGAGCATTGTAACCTAGACAACGACCATCTCACTCGATTATCATTAAGAACATCGTGAGATATCTGGGAGCTCGTCGCTTAGAGAGGAGTTATTATCTGGTGACTACGTTCGATCAAATAAACAAACAAACCCTTGACAATTTGGATATTGTTGATTCAAGATATTAATGGGAACTCTTTTTTGTGTGCGCCAGATAATTAACACAGACAGACGGGAGTGAATACCCAAGCTAGCAGACGACTTCGTTTCAAAGGTGTCGGAGAATTGACACACTGTTCACATGAGGCCAGAGAGAGAGAGAGAGAGAGAGAGAGAGAGAGAGAGAGAGAGAGAGAGAGAGAGAGAGAGAGGTGGACAGCGGAGCGTATCCACGGTATAAAGACAAGGTTTGCGCCTGTGTGAGAATTTGTGATTAGACAGAACAGCGGCACAGAAAAGTCGGCGCTACGATACTAGCTGGACTATATCCTGACAGGTGTGTGTGGGTGTGACGAAGACAGGATAGAACACCAAAGATAACAGACAGTTCGCGAGAAGGTCACTACTGGTAAATTTGATACCGGACAGTCTGCACACGTAAACAGACGAGGCGGGACCCCAGGAGAAGACAGGCGCGTGTGTTTATAGGTCAAGAGACGGGGCGCCAGTGGACAGTACAGGTAAAGTACTGAGAACAGTGAACTATCGGGAAGGGGAGATGTACATGGATGTGTAGAATACACAGAATTTGATTGTTTCGGGTCAGCCGGAGGGGTGACCGACGGGGGTAGTAACAGTACCCTTTCCGCAGCCAGAGTTGGTGTGGGTTAATGGTTAAAAATAAAAAGAAAACCTCAGCAGTGGCCAGCGGGGTGAGGTCGGTGTAAAGTGTGATTTTCCACGGAGTTAAAAGAGTCAGCCGTGTTGGGGCAGAAGTCAAGGCTGTTTACCAGTAAGAAGTTACTGATGATTTTTTTCCACTGACGGTGATAAAGAGAAATTGAGGTGACATTGGGAGTCAGGGTTGTGGATGAAGTGAAGATACTCAGGAAATGTCCACGGCCTGTTGTTGACAAGATGACTCATGTGGCGTGAAGGTGAATCGTGAATGAACAAAACAAGTTGTTTTGAACGAAAACTAGACTTTGTGTTCGTCTTTGTTGAAATCCCTCTGTTATCATTACTCTGTCATGAGCAAAAACTTTTACAACGAAGGATTACGTGTCATCACCGCAAGCATGGTTGCATACAGTTGCCAAAAAGAACTGACTGTACAGAGTTAAAGCGTTGGACATTTGCTGTCATTTTTGTGTTGAACTTTGTCGTTAAACGTGAATCTATTAAATATATGACACAACAAGGGACCATCTCCGCAACCAAGGTATAATAGCGTTACGGACTGGGTTGAGACAAGACGTTTGGATTATTACTGTGTTGTCACCACTTCCAGGGAAAGTAACAACATATCAAAAGAACATTTTACTGTTGGGATTTACCGTCGTAGACATTTCGGAACATTAACTTTAACCAACAGACATTTCCAGGATATTATTGGAAACTATTTCTAACAAATTAAGAACTTTTGCGACGGGTAAATAAGTACAGTATTGTGGACCAGCCATTTGGACATTGTTTTGCTCTCATCGTTCTAACTGTCGTTATCGTTTGTGTATCTATATATGTATATGTTATTATATGTAGTTGTGGGATAGGCATTTTTTGCAACTTCTATCTAAATCAGGATAGGCTTTATAAAACGTGGTACTTTCTTATGCTTACGATATTTTTGTAAGGACAACGCTAAAACGTTAGCGTGGTCGTGCATTGGCATTGGGGTCCTAACCAATATCTAGAGCCGCTGTGCATAACGCCAGAGTTGTGTATATTGTTAATTAAGAGTGATTTTCTTTCTTTTCATAATATTTACACATATTTGTTTTTTTTAATATATGTTATTATTGTGATCTTTCGTCATTTCTACCGTCTAGTGGTCGGCGTCAGTTTATATATATATATATATATATATATATATATATATATATATATATATATATATATATATATATATATATATATATATGTGTGTGTGTGTGTGTGTGTGTGTGTGTGTGTGTGTGTGTTACGCGCACAGTGGTCGTCTCACACAAGCTTGTGGATGTTACTGTGGTTTATTTCTTTGTGATCACCGTCTTCGTGTAATTGGCTTGTGCGTCTAACGTTTATAGACATCACTTATTGTTATCATTCATTCGTTTGTCTGTGTGTGTGTGTGTGTGTGTATGTGTGTGTGTGTGTGTGTATATATATATATATATATATATATATATATATATATACGTATGTGTAACAATATTTCCAGAGACTTTATGAAACTAGTTTCATATATATATATATATATATATATATATATATATATATATATATATATATATATATATATATATATATATATATATATATATATATATATATATATAAGGGAGTAAAAGCAAATACCCCCTCACTACCTAGTGCTTGTAGAGTGACTGGGTGAATACAGAGTGATATTATTAGTACTACGAATCTACGTACACAGTGAGTGGTGGTGTACTTAGGGAAGGTACACAAAGACTAGTAGCAGAGTCTTTAAATTTATAGTTGTCTGACAGACAGCAACGTGTCCACAAGTACAAGATGCCTACTTTAATGGAATATATTGAAGCAGGTGAATGGTTAGGCCTGAAGGGTAAAGAGTTACAGGAGTTTGCAGAAGCAAAAATGAAAGAATATAATCAATGGGAAAGAAAACAAAGACATGCTGAGAGAGAACAGAGACAGGTTGAACTTGAAGCCAAGCGCCTACAGGAAGAAAAGATAGCTGAAGCCAAGCGTCTACAGGAAGAGAGAAAGACACAAGTGAAACTAGAAATCGAACAACAAAAACGCCTACAGGAAGTAAAGTTAGCTGAAATGGAAAACAAGCGTCTACAGGAAGAGAGAGAGACACACACAAGTAAAACTAGAAATGGGACAAAAGCGCCTACACGAAGAGACACAAATGAAAATAGAAATTGAGAAAGAAACGCTCAAGATGGAAACAGAAATTGAGCTTAAAAAATTAGAAATACCATCGAAGGGTCACATTGAGGAAGGCAGAAGACCGTCGCAGTCGTCACAACGATTGAAATTGCCATATTTTACGGACCGTGACAGTCTTGAAGCTTATCTTTCGAGATTCAAAGCATCTGCGAAAGCTCTAGGCATCCCAGAAGGAGAGTATGCTATTAGACTAGGCGAGTATCTAACGTTTAAGGCCCTAGATACCATGTTTAATTTACCTTTGCAAGAAAGAAACAATTACACTATTTTGCGTCAACGTTTGCTTACAAAGTTCCAACTAACTGAGCATGAATACAGAACAAAGTTCAGACAATTAGTGCCCGAGACAGATCAGGATTTTACTGATTTTGTCAATACAGTAAAGAACACATTTAATAAATTGATGGAGCTTGCAGAAGTAGGGAAAGATTTTAATAGATTAGTGGATTTAATGCTTGCTAAGAAACAAGGTATTATCTTCATGCAATACAAACTTAGTGGCGTTCTTTGAAGAACGTAAACCAAAGGACATAGACACAATGTCCCAGTTAGGGCAAAACTATATGACTGCACATCCTAACAGTTCTATTGGCAGAAAGATTGATGAGGAAATAATCTGTTCAGCGTACACGAAACACGATCAGAATCCTGGGATCAGACCTAGGTCGAAGAGTGTGGATTCGGTACAGAAATATGAGCAACAAGTACCTAAAGACAATGGTTTCCGTGGCAACCATTTTGGCAAAGCAGGACGGTACCCATACAAAAAGGGGAATTTTCAGAGACGTCCAAATAGTTATGCCGGATGCTGGAATTGTGGGAGCTGGACACACAAGGCAGCACAGTGTGATGTACAACCATCCAGTGAGCCAACGAGTAACATAAGGAAGGAGATCATCTGTTTCAAATGTGGCAAAAAGGGGCACGTCAGCTACCAGTGTACGGGTGGGGAAACCGAACATTCTAATGCAGCCCAAATGATTGAAACATTTAACAAGGAGAGTTGTAGTGGATGTAAATCTCTTTTTGATAAAGACAGTGAACCAGTCTTAATGTGTGGACACACAGTTAAAGCAGGATCAGCAGTGCATGCAGGAGGAAGTTTGAAGATGAACCATGGATTTGTTAATGATAGGCCAGCGTTAACAATTAGGGATTCCGGATGTACGTCCATCGGAGTTAGAAAGAGGTTAGTAGATCCCTCGGATTACACTCGGATACCGTGATGACTGTAAAAACACCATATATCACAGGAAGAGTGACAGCGTGTGTTCTGGACGCACCAGTGGCGGATCTGATCATAGGAAATGTGCCAGGAGTTAAAGATTGTACAGAGGAAGAAGTAGTTTATTGGGACAAGAAACATAGTTTAAGCAGGAACGAGGTAGTTACCAAAATAAAACCTAAATTAGAGAGTATAGCTGAACAAGAAGAGGCACTTGAAGTAGACATAGGGACTGAGGACAAGGATAGCACAACTGAGCAAGTGAGAATGGATCTCAAACATAGCTTTAGTGACTCCCAGAGACAAGATACTACTCTGTACAAAGGTGTCCAAGGGTGTAGTAAAGTAGAACATAGGCAATCAAAGAAGGGTAGAGAGTGCTTCGAAAGCAAGAACAATGTTCACACTCGCCGGTGTTCAGATGGCGGAACGGCATGCGGGCAAGGAGTGGTACCAGTAGCACATAGAGACCTATATACTAGAACAGCTCAGGATATTGCATGTGCAGGGTACATAGGAATGAGGCGTACACAGCAGAGAGCAGGATGTCAGGTATATTGGCCAGGATTTAATAAAGAGGTCAGACTAAACAGAGACTCCAGTGTAACGGTACAATATGCAGATACCAAAGTTAAGGCAGTTCAAAAGAGTGTTAACGACATCACTGAACCAGGGTTAGGCTTAGCAAACAGATGTTTTAAAGATATAGGAAACATGAGGCATGGGTACATGAAGGGTAGACACAGAATCGACAGGAATCAGAGGTTGGTTGAGGCAAGAAAAGAACCACCTGATATATGGTCGGTAAACAAACTCTCCAGATAGTTGATGGAAGAAAGAGGCAATGCAGCGCCTCGACATGTATTCATGGACAATTATTAGCAAAGTGACTTAGTTCGGGGGTTATTGAAGATATTAATAGACCTGCGGGTACATAAAAATAATGCTTTTCTATGTTATGTGGATTATTATGCCATGTATTAGCTCATCCATTGGTACACAAGATGGAAAGTTGGTTGTAGTGATGTGTTGGTAATATGGAAGTTTACTGTGATTATTTGATATATTATTTAGGGTGGTACCTAAAGTAAGATGGAGTCATACTTAGGGCTACCCAGGCAATATGTCTGGGTTACATATTGGATAAGTATTAGTCTCCCAACATTTGAAAACGATGTTTTCTTTTAGGGGGGGGGGGGGGTGGGGTAATGACATATGCCTGGCTCATTGACAGTGAGGTGAGTGACCTTTGTAGCGGGACTACGAGAAAAACAACCAGCCATGAGAAATAATGGTGAGGGTGAGTGCAGACTCCCAGGGTGGATGGGGTGAGAGACAGTTTAGTTTTGTGTGAAGTCAGGAGACTTGAGAGGCAGTTGAAGCTGAGACCAACTGAGGGTCGGGCCGCTTTGGACTGTTGAGTGTCAGGACCAGAGAAGTGTAGGTCCGTGATCTGCAAAGTGAATGATAGGGGAGTTAGTGATAGAACTCTACCCTGTGGGTTTTTAGTGATAGGAATTCTTAGACTAAGGATTAAAGACTGAGCCCGGTTATCAGCAGACATAGTGTATTGAGGCCTAAACCCCAGAGTAGGTTGGATAGTTAGTGGAGGTCTAGACCCAGTGTGTGGATTGTATTGTGTGAGGTCCAGCCGTGGATAGTAGCTGGATAACTGTCTTGTGAATCAGAGATTAAGCAGGCCTTGAAAAGGCAGTGATGTGTGTGTGTGTGTGTTGAGTTGTGAGGATATATATATATATATATATATATATATATATATATATATATATATATATATATATATATATATATATATATTCTGTGGATTATATTGTTTTCTGGATATGGAAATATGTTACGTGTGTCCGTGTTTCTTCTGCATTAAAAGATTATGTGCGCCAACTCAATCTTGTTCACTGACTGGCGGATGTGTACTGTGGGGGTGAGTTAAATTGTGAGACAGGTGGCTAGCTCAACTTACACTTCATAGTGAGATACAAGGAGCATTGTAACCTAGACAACGACCATCTCACTCGATTATCATTAAGAACATCGTGAGATATCTGAGAGCTCGTCGCTTAGAGAGGAGTTATTATCTGGTGACTACGTTCGATCAAATAAACAAACAAACCCTTGACAATTTGGATATTGTTGATTCAAGATATTAATGGGAACTCTTTTTTGTGTGCGCCAGATAATTAACACAGACAGACGGGAGTGAATACCCAAGCTAGCAGACGACTTCGTTTCAAAGGTGTCGGAGAATTGACACACTGTTCACATGAGGCCAGAGAGAGAGAGAGAGAGAGAGAGAGAGAGAGAGAGAGAGAGAGAGAGAGAGAGAGAGGGTGGACAGCGGAGCGTATCCACGGTATAAAGACAAGGTTTGCGCCTGTGTGAGAATTTGTGATTAGACAGAACAGCGGCACAGAAAAGTCGGCGCTACGATACTAGCTGGACTATATCCTGACAGGTGTGTGTGGGTGTGACGAAGACAGGATTGAACACCAAAGATAACAGACAGTTCGCGAGAAGGTCACTACTGGTAAATTTGATACCGGACAGTCTGCACACGTAAACAGACGAGGCGGGACGCCAGGAGAAGACAGGCGCATGTGTTTATAGGTCAAGAGACGGGGCGCCAGTGGACAGTACAGGTAAAGTACTGAGAACAGTGAACTATCGGGAAGGGGAGATGTACATGGATGTGTAGAATACACAGAATTTGATTGTTTCGGGTCAGCCGGAGGGGTGACCGACGGGGGTAGTAACAGTACCCTTTCCGCAGCCAGAGTTGGTGTGGGTTAATGGTTAAAAATAAAAAGAAAACCTCAGCAGTGGCCAGCGGGGTGAGGTCGGTGTAAAGTGTGATTTTCCACGGAGTTAAAAGAGTCAGCCGTGTTGGGGCAGAAGTCAAGGCTGTTTACCAGTAAGAAGTTACTGATGATTTTTTTCCACTGACGGTGATAAAGAGAAATTGAGGTGACATTGGGAGTCAGGGTTGTGGATGAAGTGAAGATACTCAGGAAATGTCCACGGCCTGTTGTTGACAAGATGACTCATGTGGCGTGAAGGTGAATCGTGAATGAACAAAACAAGTTGTTTTGAACGAAAACTAGACTTTGTGTTCGTCTTTGTTGAAATCCCTCTGTTATCATTACTCTGTCATGAGCAAAAACTTTTACAACGAAGGATTACGTGTCATCACCGCAAGCATGGTTGCATACAGTTGCCAAAAAGAACTGACTGTACAGAGTTAAAGCGTTGGACATTTGCTGTCATTTTTGTGTTGAACTTTGTCGTTAAACGTGAATCTATTAAATATATGACACAACAAGGGACCATCTCCGCAACCAAGGTATAATAGCGTTACGGACTGGGTTGAGACAAGACGTTTGGATTATTACTGTGTTGTCACCACTTCCAGGGAAAGTAACAACATATCAAAAGAACATTTTACTGTTGGGATTTACCGTCGTAGACATTTCGGAACATTAACTTTAACCAACAGACATTTCCAGGATATTATTGGAAACTATTTCTAACAAATTAAGAACTTTTGCGACGGGTAAATAAGTACAGTATTGTGGACCAGCCATTTGGACATTTTTTTGCTCTCATCGTTCTAACTGTCGTTATCGTTTGTGTATCTATATATGTATATGTTATTATATGTAGTTGTGGGATAGGCATTTTTTGCAACTTCTATCTAAATCAGGATAGGCTTTATAAAACGTGGTACTTTCTTATGCTTACGATATTTTTGTAAGGACAACGCTAAAACGTTAGCGTGGTCGTGCATTGGCATTGGGGTCCTAACCAATATCTAGAGCCGCTGTGCATAACGCCAGAGTTGTGTATATTGTTAATTAAGAGTGATTTTCTTTCTTTTCATAATATTTACACATATTTGTTTTTTTTAATATATGTTATTATTGTGATCTTTCGTCATTTCTACCGTCTAGTGGTCGGCGTCAGTTTATATATATATATATATATATATATATATATATATATATATATATATATATATATATATATATATATATATATATATATGTGTGTGTGTGTGTGTGTGTGTGTGTGTGTGTGTGTGTGTTACGCGCACAGTGGTCGTCTCACACAAGCTTGTGGATGTTACTGTGGTTTATTTCTTTGTGATCACCGTCTTCGTGTAATTGGCTTGTGCGTCTAACGTTTATAGACATCACTTATTGTTATCATTCATTCGTTTGTCTGTGTGTGTGTGTGTGTATGTGTGTGTGTGTGTGTATATATATATATATATATATATATATATATATATATATATATATATATATATATATATATATATATATACGTATGTGTAACAATATTTCCAGAGACTTTATGAAACTAGTTTCATATATATATATATATATATATATATATATATATATATATATATATATATATATATATATATATATAAGGGAGTAAAAGCAAATACCCCCTCACTACCTAGTGCTTGTAGAGTGACTGGGTGAATACAGAGTGATATTATTAGTACTACGAATCTACGTACACAGTGAGTGGTGGTGTACTTAGGGAAGGTACACAAAGACTAGTAGCAGAGTCTTTAAATTTATAGTTGTCTGACAGACAGCAACGTGTCCACAAGTACAAGATGCCTACTTTAATGGAATATATTGAAGCAGGTGAATGGTTAGGCCTGAAGGGTAAAGAGTTACAGGAGTTTGCAGAAGCAAAAATGAAAGAATATAATCAATGGGAAAGAAAACAAAGACATGCTGAGAGAGAACAGAGACAGGTTGAACTTGAAGCCAAGCGCCTACAGGAAGAAAAGATAGCTGAAGCCAAGCGTCTACAGGAAGAGAGAAAGACACAAGTGAAACTAGAAATCGAACAACAAAAACGCCTACAGGAAGTAAAGTTAGCTGAAATGGAAAACAAGCGTCTACAGGAAGAGAGAGAGACACACACAAGTAAAACTAGAAATGGGACAAAAGCGCCTACACGAAGAGACACAAATGAAAATAGAAATTGAGAAAGAAACGCTCAAGATGGAAACAGAAATTGAGCTTAAAAAATTAGAAATACCATCGAAGGGTCACATTGAGGAAGGCAGAAGACCGTCGCAGTCGTCACAACGATTGAAATTGCCATATTTTACGGACCGTGACAGTCTTGAAGCTTATCTTTCGAGATTCAAAGCATCTGCGAAAGCTCTAGGCATCCCAGAAGGAGAGTATGCTATTAGACTAGGCGAGTATCTAACATTTAAGGCCCTAGATACCATGTTTAATTTACCTTTGCAAGAAAGAAACAATTACACTATTTTGCGTCAACGTTTGCTTACAAAGTTCCAACTAACTGAGCATGAATACAGAACAAAGTTCAGACAATTAGTGCCCGAGACAGATCAGGATTTTACTGATTTTGTCAATACAGTAAAGAACACATTTAATAAATTGATGGAGCTTGCAGAAGTAGGGAAAGATTTTAATAGATTAGTGGATTTAATGCTTGCTAAGAAACAAGGTATTATCTTCATGCAATACAAACTTAGTGGCGTTCTTTGAAGAACGTAAACCAAAGGACATAGACACAATGTCCCAGTTAGGGCAAAACTATATGACTGCACATCCTAACAGTTCTATTGGCAGAAAGATTGATGAGGAAATAATCTGTTCAGCGTACACGAAACACGATCAGAATCCTGGGATCAGACCTAGGTCGAAGAGTGTGGATTCGGTACAGAAATATGAGCAACAAGTACCTAAAGACAATGGTTTCCGTGGCAACCATTTTGGCAAAGCAGGACGGTACCCATACAAAAAGGGGAATTTTCAGAGACGTCCAAATAGTTATGCCGGATGCTGGAATTGTGGGAGCTGGACACACAAGGCAGCACAGTGTGATGTACAACCATCCAGTGAGCCAACGAGTAACATAAGGAAGGAGATCATCTGTTTCAAATGTGGCAAAAAGGGGCACGTCAGCTACCAGTGTACGGGTGGGGAAACCGAACATTCTAATGCAGCCCAAATGATTGAAACATTTAACAAGGAGAGTTGTAGTGGATGTAAATCTCTTTTTGATAAAGACAGTGAACCAGTCTTAATGTGTGGACACACAGTTAAAGCAGGATCAGCAGTGCATGCAGGAGGAAGTTTGAAGATGAACCATGGATTTGTTAATGATAGGCCAGCGTTAACAATTAGGGATTCCGGATGTACGTCCATCGGAGTTAGAAAGAGGTTAGTAGATCCCTCGGATTACACTCGGATAACATTTAATGGGACAGTAGAATTCTACCCATTAGCCGTGATGACTGTAAAAACACCATATATCACAGGAAGAGTGACAGCGTGTGTTCTGGACGCACCAGTGGCGGATCTGATCATAGGAAATGTGCCAGGAGTTAAAGATTGTACAGAGGAAGAAGTAGTTTATTGGGACAAGAAACATAGTTTAAGCAGGAACGAGGTAGTTACCAAAATAAAACCTAAATTAGAGAGTATAGCTGAACAAGAAGAGGCACTTGAAGTAGACATAGGGACTGAGGACAAGGATAGCACAACTGAGCAAGTGAGAATGGATCTCAAACATAGCTTTAGTGACTCCCAGAGACAAGATACTACTCTGTACAAAGGTGTCCAAGGGTGTAGTAAAGTAGAACATAGGCAATCAAAGAAGGGTAGAGAGTGCTTCGAAAGCAAGAACAATGTTCACACTCGCCGGTGTTCAGATGGCGGAACGGCATGCGGGCAAGGAGTGGTACCAGTAGCACATAGAGACCTATATACTAGAACAGCTCAGGATATTGCATGTGCAGGGTACATAGGAATGAGGCGTACACAGCAGAGAGCAGGATGTCAGGTATATTGGCCAGGATTTAATAAAGAGGTCAGACTAAACAGAGACTCCAGTGTAACGGTACAATATGCAGATACCAAAGTTAAGGCAGTTCAAAAGAGTGTTAACGACATCACTGAACCAGGGTTAGGCTTAGCAAACAGATGTTTTAAAGATATAGGAAACATGAGGCATGGGTACATGAAGGGTAGACACAGAATCGACAGGAATCAGAGGTTGGTTGAGGCAAGAAAAGAACCACCTGATATATGGTCGGTAAACAAACTCTCCAGATAGTTGATGGAAGAAAGAGGCAATGCAGCGCCTCGACATGTATTCATGGACAATTATTAGCAAAGTGACTTAGTTCGGGGGTTATTGAAGATATTAATAGACCTGCGGGTACATAAAAATAATGCTTTTCTATGTTATGTGGATTATTATGCCATGTATTAGCTCATCCATTGGTACACAAGATGGAAAGTTGGTTGTAGTGATGTGTTGGTAATATGGAAGTTTACTGTGATTATTTGATATATTATTTAGGGTGGTACCTAAAGTAAGATGGAGTCATACTTAGGGCTACCCAGGCAATATGTCTGGGTTACATATTGGATAAGTATTAGTCTCCCAACATTTGAAAACGATGTTTTCTTTTAGGGGGGGGGGGTGGGGTAATGACATATGCCTGGCTCATTGACAGTGAGGTGAGTGACCTTTGTAGCGGGACTACGAGAAAAACAACCAGCCATGAGAAATAATGGTGAGGGTGAGTGCAGACTCCCAGGGTGGATGGGGTGAGAGACAGTTTAGTTTTGTGTGAAGTCAGGAGACTTGAGAGGCAGTTGAAGCTGAGACCAACTGAGGGTCGGGCCGCTTTGGACTGTTGAGTGTCAGGACCAGAGAAGTGTAGGTCCGTGATCTGCAAAGTGAATGATAGGGGAGTTAGTGATAGAACTCTACCCTGTGGGTTTTAAGTGATAGGAATTCTTAGACTAAGGATTAAAGACTGAGCCCGGTTATCAGCAGACATAGTGTATTGAGGCCTAAACCCCAGAGTAGGTTGGATAGTTAGTGGAGGTCTAGATCCAGTGTGTGGATTGTATTGTGTGAGGTCCAGCCGTGGATAGTAGCTGGATAACTGTCTTGTGAATCAGAGATCAAGCAGGCATTGAGAAGGCAGTGACGTGTGCGTGTTGAGTTGTGAGAAGGATATATATATTCTGTGGATTATATTGTTTTCTGGATATGGAAATATGTTACGTGTGTCCGTGTTTCTTCTGCATTAAAAGATTATGTGCGCCAACTCAATCTTGTTCACTGACTGGCGGATGTGTACTGTGGGGGTGAGTTATATTGTGACACAGGTGGCTAGCTCAACTTACACTTCATAGTGACATAAAAGGAGCATTGTAACCTAGACAACGACCATCTCACTCGATTATCATTAAGAACATCGTGAGAGTGCCCATTTTACAATTTGCAATGGCTCTTGCGTCGACCCAACCTAAAAGTTACAATGACTCTTACATCGACCCAACCTAACAGTTACAATGGCTCTTACGCCGACTCTACCTACAGTTTACAATGGCTCTTTCGTCAACCAGCCTAAAATTTACAATGGCTCTTACGTCGACACAACCTAAAAGTTACAATGGCTTTTACGTCGAATCAACCTAAAAGTTACAATGGCTCTTACGTCGACCCAACCTAAAAGTTACAGTGGCTCTTACGTCGACCCAACCTAAAATTTGCAATGGCTCTTACGTCGACCCAACCTAAAATTTGCAATGGCTCTTAGGCCGACCCAACCTAACATTTACAATGGCTCTTACGTCGACCCAACCTAAAATTTACAATGGCCCTTACGTCGACCCAACCTAAAATTTAAATGGCTCTTACGTCGACCCAAATTAAATGTTGTAATGGCTCTTACGTCGATCCAACCTAAAAGTTACAATGGCTCTTACGTCGACACAACCTAAAAGTTACTATGGCTCTTACGTCGACCCAACCTAAAAGTTACAATGGCTCTTATTCCGACTTAACCTAAAATTTACAATGGCTCTTCCGTCAACCCAACCTAAAGGGTACAATGGCTCTTACGTCGACCCAACCTAAAAGTTGCAATGGCTCTTACATCGACACAACCTAAAAGTTACAGTGGCTCTTACATCGACACAACCTAAAATTTACAATGGCTTTTACGTCGACCCAACTTAAAAGTTATAATGGCTTTTACGTCGACCCAATCTAAAATTTACAATGGCTCTTACGTCGACCCATTCTAAAATGAGTACTGTGAAATGTCCTAGGAAATAGAGGTGACCGGGAAGGTTGTGATCACATCATAATCACCATCATCATCATATGCCATGCCGATAATGGTGGGCGGTCATGTTTCGCCATCTTACACGATCACTAGAGTCGTGCATCAGCTCAGTGTTCTTGTCTCGACCATACCACATATCCAGGCCATCCAGATAGTTACTTCTTTGCCTCCCTTTGTACTTGTCTCCTCAATCTTGCCAGTTGTTACCAAGTTCTCTAGTGTATTTATAACACGTCTATAACATTTTGACTGTTTACGTCTAATTTTACAGTTTTTATTTGCTTTTTGTAAGACGTGCTCATTGACTTTTATGTCTGTACATGAAATTTTTTGCATTTTCCTCTAAAACCATATTTCCACTGCCATTAGGTGTTTTTCATCTTGTCTACTCATTGTCCACGCTTCACATCCAGTGGTATACTGTCTCACAAGCCGTTACTAGCTGTCAAGATCTCCTCAAATCAAAACCCACTGTACAAGAACATAAACTGCAATCACCACCGATAAGATTTCAACTTGGGGGAAAAAGAGTAAATCGACACCGCCCAGATTTAAAACTGCACATATCGCGAATCGGAGCGAATACGGAAAAAACAACAGACTGGATCAATAATACAAAAGATGGCGCAGACGAAAACATCTTCCTATTTTACACAAGAGCAAAGACGCGAGGTATAAGGCATTGACGGACGGCCGGCAACATCTACAAACGAAATGATATAATCCATTCGTGAAAGACAACAGAAGTAGAAGCCTACAGGGAAGTTGAACAACGCTGAGTCTGAAAGCCTGAAACCAGTGTCAGTGTTTACAGCCATTCAAGAGAATGCAGGTAAATAATCCTATATTTTATATTAGATTAGTTACTCTGTGAGCCTATTTCCCGAAAAGAATGGGTAAGTCAAATGTGGGTAAACCATGTGGTGAGTTCTTAAGAAATTAATTTAGTGAAACTAAATAATATATTCAGTTATCATAGTCATAGATAAACTGTACATTACGACACCCTAGTGAGTTTTCTTTTCTTCTAATAAACAACTTATTTAATGTATAAGCATTAGACCTAGTGTACATTAATTAGTTAGATAGTTAGTTAGTCGACAAATCATCCTCATTGCACATCGAACCATTCAGTCCATAAGTGCTCGGGTCCCCTCCTCAGCAAATCCCGCAGCGTGTAGTGGCTAACGACGCCAGTTCTGTGTTGGTTTATCAATCTTCTTTGGCTTCCTGCGTAGTGTTCTTGTTTGGCCACCCCTCTTTTAATTTGCTGCTCTAGCAGTCTGGCCATTGTTGTAGATTCACAGTCATTATACAGTGTACATTATATGTCTTAAGTAGTTCAACTCAATCAGTAGTGATTAGGGAGTGGTGAGTAACTTAAGATTAAAAAAAAAACTAGTTTACACGTACTAACACTGGTCAGATAAATTAGTGTAATGTGTATTAGTCATTGTAGAAATAAGTAATTGTAAAAAGACTCAGGTTATGGTCGTCGCTAGGAAGGAAGAAGTGCCACAATGTAATATACAAGTAAATGGAAATATTCTTCAACAAGTGAATCGGTACAATTATCTTGGAACAGTCATAACATCTGATGGAAGATGCCTTGAAGAGATTAGAACAATAATCGCCATGGCGAAAGTAGCCTTTAGCAAGATGAAAAACATTCTGACCAATAAAAAGATGTCAATTGAAACGAGAAAAAGAGTGTTGAGGGGATACATAGAGCCTGTTCTTTTGTATGGATGTGAAACTTGGACAATGGACAGTCAAGCTGAAAAACATCTGATGGCTGCAGAAATGTGGTTTCTGAGGAAAATGCAAAGAATACCATGGACAGACAGAAAAACCAATGACCAAGTACTACAGGAGACATATGAACATCGTAAACTGATTAGAGAAATTAGACGTAGACAGTCAAAATGTTTTGGACATGTTATGAGAAGAAATGAATTGGAGAACTTAGTGACAACTGGCAAGATCGAAGGGAGCAGACCAATAGGCAGACCGAGAGGAAAATACCTGGATGGCTTGGCCACATGTCATGGACGAGACAGGAACACTGAGCTGATCCACGACACTGGTGATCGAGTGAAATGGCGAGTCATGACCGCCCACGCTTTCCGGCATGGCACATGATTGATTGATTGATTGTATTAGTCAAGTATTTTTAATTACATGAGCACATTAGTCAAGTAGATTTTTTTACATGAGCACATGAACAAACAGGTAGTTTTTTTTTTAATCCCATGATCACCGGATAGGTAAATAAATTCCTAGAGGTATTATATTCTGTGCGTTGAGGTAAAGCACCCATGTGGTGAGTCAAATGCATTTTCATTGTTGTAAACATGTGGAATTAATATTTGTGCCACATTATAATACTTAGTCAACCAGCATGCAAGAATGGTTAAGATTCATAATGCCTGAATGTGGATTGAGTATATCACATAAACCTATGAGAGCATGTGGGGATCCATGTGTAAGTTTATTATTGCTACACACGAGGAAGTATCCTTTGAGAATCTCATAATTATGTCTAATGATCACATAAATCTATGTCATTGCTGAGAGCATGTCTGTGGGGCTTCATGTGTGATTTCATTATTGTTAAACAGAATGAATGTATCATTTGTAGAAATACATCAGTATGAATTACTAATTATCATCCAGGAAGATATTATAATTTCTGATGAAGGATGAGATTTCATTGTAATGTCATTGTTGTTGAATCTGTGAATGTTTTATGTGTAAAACACATACATATGCTTGATTATCATCCATACAAATAGGATTGTGTCTGAAGATTGAGTGAAATGATCATCCATACATTTAAATGTTATGTCTGAGAATGAGTGAATGAAGAAACATGCTGAGAAGGGTATAAGCTAACAATCAATCTCATGATAGAAGGCAACTTTGATGTGTAATGTCCTGTCTATCAGCAGGAAATCTGTTCGGCATAACCCAAACACTAATTAATCTTTTAGTGCACTCCGACGCACGACAACACTTTGTATAATATATCACTTATGGTACCATTGTCTGGTTTTGTGCCCTAATCATGACATAATCCATATTACACATCACGCGTACTACAAGCATCTGGTTTCGTATCTTAAGCAAATCCCCATTTTATTATTGATCACTCATGTTACAACATATGGGCTAGTGTCCTGGTGAATGTAATGATAATGATGAAGATGATAATGATATAATGATGAGGATTTTTGTAATGATGATGATGATAATGATATGATGATGAGATGATGATGATGATGATGATGATGATGATGATGATGATGATGATGATGATGATGATGATGATGATGATGATGATGATGATGATGATGATGATGATGATGATGATGATGATGATGATGATGATGATGATGAAGATGATGATGATGCTGATGATGAAGATGATTTTAATGAGCATGATGACGATGATTAATGAAGTACAATCTTAGTATAGACACGGTGAAGAGGAGGGAATATGCTTGCCTTGAAACTTTTAATTAGAAAAGAATTCACCAGAATATTATACCAAAATGGATACCATGATGTACTTATGCTGTTTATAAGCAAATACTCACACAGTGGGGAATGATTTTTAAAACCCTTAATGTATGAGAACCTTTTTTCTTTTAATAGGAAAAGATATAGAGAACAAAACTAGGTACAGAAGAGAATTGTCAATTCCAAATCAATTAAGGTATTACTTAAACTATAGACATGAAGGACAAGCATAGGTGAAGATGAAACTGCACATCTGCTAGTTAAACCATGAACACCTGACAGTGGAAGATTGGATGGAGAGTAAATAATTATGTTGGTGATAACTAATTAAGAACACGACTATCTTTCTTCTATTCTTCTTCTTCTTCTTTCGTTCGCTTGAAATATGTCTATAACTGCAGTGCTGTCTCTTGTATGAATTGAACTGTCTTTTTCAGTTCACACAGTGGTCCATAGAGTTTATCTTCCACTGTCGTCTCTCTAGGCCAGAAGGTTTGCCTAGATATGTTATATTTTGGGCAGTCTTGGAGTATGTGCTCTGCTGTCTGCGACGCCAATCCACATGTACACATGGCTGTTTCACCAATCTTGAATTTTGTATACATGTGGTTGCGTAATCTATTGTGCCCTGTTCTGAGGCGCAGAATAATGACTTGTTCTGGTCTATCCATAACGTGGTAGTCATCTTGAGCAGGTTTTTGGTGGCTTTCTGACTGATTTGATCATTCTTTTCTTTTGGTGGTATGTTACAGGCACATCAGACTGTTCTTCTTTGGCTCCTTCCTTAGCCGATTGATCAGCTCTGTCGTTCCCGGGTACTCCACAGTGGGATGGTATCCGCTGTATGGTGACCTTATGCTGACTGCTAAGTTCAAAAAGTAGTGTCCTTAGTACTGGCAATTTCTCAGACAGGAGCGCCTCGAGTACTGATTTTGCATCTGTCAATAGCACCACAGGTTGTGTACCATTGCTGGTATTTAGTAATTTCTCTGTTGCTATCTTGATTGCCTCAATTTCAGCATCGTAGTTATGGCAGTACTTTCCTGTCGGTACTCTAGCTGTGTCCCTGGTATTATTTGGGTATTCTATGTACACTCCCGCTCCTCCATTTCGAACAGCATTTTGTGCTGACCCATCTGTGTAGACTCGGATCCAGAGGTCCTGTGGGTATTCTTCATCAAGGAAGCTGAGAGTGGCTGTTCTGCGCTGCACACTGTTCTGATCTTCCTTGTCAAATATTCCTCTCACTTTTGTCTGGATTTGTAATGATAGTCTATGCTCATCTTTCCATGGAGTTCGCTCTGGAATAGTTGTTAGGGGGATACCAACTGTGGGCAGATCGGTGGTTTCTCTGCAGAGTCGTTTGGCCTGGTGGATAAAACTACTTCTTTTCAACCGCCCCAAAGCTAGGTTTTCAAATCTGTTCTTCATAGGGTGGCCTGGCAAGCTGAGGAACTTTTCTGCTTGTATTAGCGTTTTCGTATCTCTGCGCTCACTCAGTGCTTGTGTCCTCCCCATCTTCTCCATTTCCACTATAGGGGTTGATCTCATCCCTCCTGTGGTGACTCTAAGCGCTTGATTTTGAACTTTGTCCAGTTCTTGTAGTGTGGTTTTTGCTGCCGAACACCATGCAGTTGACCCGTATTCCAGGTGTGGTCGTATGCTCTGTTGATAAACTTTGCTAAGTATTTTCCCACTGGCTCCCCATGTGGTTCCACTTAGCTTTCTCAGGATGGCTATTTTCCTTCTGGCTTTTGCTACTGCTTTGTTGATGTGCTTTCTCCATGTCAGCCTGCCATCAAATGTTACTCCAAGGTATGTTGGTTCTTTATCTTCTCGTAGGGGTGTTCCATTTATCTGGATGGTCCCTGCCTTTTGTTTTGGAGAGAGGGTAAATGGGGTGGTGCTGCACTTGTCAGTGTTTATGCTGACACACCATCTATTTGCCCATGCAACAAATGTATCTACAGCTCTTTGTAGTAATCTGGTGGCCACTGATGCATGTTCATTTGTGCTCCATAGAACCAGGTCATCGGCATACATTGCGGCTTTAATTCCATGCGGTAGATTAGCAACGAGATCATTGATGAAGATTAGAAAGAGTGTGGGGGACAATACTCCGCCCTGGGGAACTCCGTGACGCAGTAGTACTTTCTTGCTCTTTAGTCCGTCTATCTGTACTCGGGCTCTTCTGTTGTGCAAGTATGCTTTCACCCATTTGTACATTCTTCCATTGACTTTGCAGTTTCTCAGTTTATTCATCAGACCTTCTTTCCAGACTTTGTCAAAGGCTTTCTTCAAATATGTTCTTCTATGTTTATTTTCTCTAAGAACAAGATTCATTTTTATTGATTTCACTTGTTGGTTACTTAGGAGCATTGCATTTCTAATATCATATTGATGGTATGATTAGATGTATATTGATTGTTGAACTTTCAGATAGTTGCTTAGTACCACAAGATCCAGACCTGACTAGTTAGAATGCAGTCGTTTGAATGCAGGACTTGGTGAAGGTAGCAGCTTGACTGAATCTAGATCCAGGCCTGACTTTTCTTGTGTGAGTGAAGTATCAGGACAAAGTGATGCAGAACAGTATTCCAACCAGAACTCACCTGCAAACAGTTTCCTAGCCCAGTAGGAGAGGTAACTTAGCCGGAGTGTAAGGAACACTTAATATCCTATACCCAGGGAGACAACTATCATTCATTAGGAGAACTTAACACCAGCTCAAAGCATTAGTGACATCAGGGATCCAGGCACCCTGAAGTACAACTAGGATAAGCAAATTATGTCAGTAAAATTATATTTCAGGCATCCAGGGATATGAAATTTCTTGTACTTCTATGAACACTTATTGATGTATAATCCTAACTGCAATTGTTGTTGTTAATTTGTTGAATGACCATAATCCATGTTTATGTTTTAATAAATTATGTAAGAGGTCATTTCCTCCTTTGAGTATTTTATTGTGTCAGTAGTTCAATAAGACACACCCTAGATATTAATCAATTAGGAGAGAAGAGAGGCAAGGAACCCCTACAAGATAGTGTTGGCCTTCAGGAAACGTTATATTGTTCCCTGGAGGAATTCCTTGGTTCTCCGAACTCTCTCTCTCTCTCTCTCTCTCTCTCTCTCTCTCTCTCTCTATATATATATATATATATATATATATATATATATATATATATATATATATATATATATATATTAAAGCAAGCATTTGAGCCAGTGCTAGCTTTATTGATTATAACGGGCAGGATCACATTGACGAAAAGGTACGTTGTATCCTTTCTCTCTTTGGGGTTGAGCCATCAATCTCATACATCCGACACATCTATACAAAAGTAGAGGTTCTATGTAGCACTTCGACACTCTTTTTCTCGTTGCCATTGACATCTGTTTATTGACCACCTCACCCATCGAGTATTGATTAGTCTAAATATGTGAGACTAGCACCATATATCCAAACCACCTCTTGGCGTAAAATTTGGTCCGTTACTTTACCTTTACTTTTACTTTACTTTACCTTTACTTTATCTTTACTTTACTTTTCCTTTACCTTTCCTTTACTTTACCTTTACTTTATCTTTACATTACTTTTACTTTTTCTTTACTTTACCTTTACTTTACTTTTTCTTTACTTTACCTTTACTTTACTTTTACTTTTCCTTTACTTTAACTTTACTTTGCCTTCTCATTACCTTCACTTTACTCTTACTTTACTTTTACTTTAGTTTTTCTTTAGTTTTATTTTACTCTTATTTTTATTTTACTTCTTTTATTGTACATTTAATTCACATTTACTTTATCTTTATTGCTTTATGCATTTTTATGCTGCTTGTCTTCTTCAACAGATTCGTCTGGGAAATCCACTCCTCGCTTATCAGTAGTTGTAAAGCTTTCAATGATTCCTTGGTTAGGGAAAGTGGCTACAGTTTCAACATCTTCTTCTGTTCGCATCCACTCTTCTATGCCATGTTCATTAAGTCAGCAAGGAGTTGTTATCTTTCTGGGTTAATTAAGCACGATTTCTTGCATCTTAAATATCCCCCGCTTTACGAGAAATCATTCAACAACTTCTCGTTAATCACTCTCTAGATCTGCAGACGTCATTTTCGAGCATAACTTTTGCCACGCTCTTAAGAGAGCTACCGAATTTTATCGTGTTATTTGCTTAATTATATTGCTGCATAAGTGTCAAACATGGAAAATAAACAAACAGGATGAAACATTGGAAGTTTGGTTTCTGAGCAACATGTAAAGAGTACAGCGTGCGGACAGAAAAACCAGTGAGGTAGTCCTGCGTGGAGAAATGAAACGTGTAAGTTAATAAGAGACAAATAGGTGTACATTGTCATATAATTGGGGAACCATTTGGCGCTACTAAGACAGTTCATAAATAAACACATGTGTATTATTGGCGCTCTGAGAAGTTAAAGAAAGGAGTAGAGACTTCAGGACGCACTAGACAACATAAAATTTGAAAGCTATAGCTGGTCGAGTGGCTAGAATGCGGGATTCTCTTTCAGGAGACTCGGATTCGAATCCCCGATAAGGTGTGGATTTGTTCTGTCGAGAGCAAAAAGAAAACCCTAACCTGCACAGTTCGCTGCGACTGCACTAGCCAAGGGGCCTTAATTCCTCAAGCTCAAGACTTCCCCCACCTCCTGCTATACACCGCAAGGTACTATATAGCCAGTAAATGACAGACAGAGGGTGACTGATAACAAATATGAGCGATTGATAACCAATATGAACGGGTGATAACCAAAACGCTAAGAGGAAACATCGATAAAAGAGGAGATCACCAATTTGAAGAGAGGATAAGCAATACCGAAGGGAACACCCAATACGAACAGGAGATAATCGATTTGAGAGACGGAATAATCAAGATCAAAGAGGAATAACCAATACGAAAGGGGGACAATCAATAAGAGAGGATAACTAATATGAAGAAATCATGAGTGCATTTCTATAAACGGAGCTAATAACACAGTGCAAGTGTCTCCAAAGGTTATCTGTGGAATCCCCCGAGAAATGGATCTTCTCAACACATGGCAGGTAACTAAACAAAAGTGTCTTTCACATGTCGTACTAGCTGAGAAATAGATTAGTTTTAGTTTTGTCGATAGCACACGGGTGTAAGCCATAAGTGCTCCGTTATACTCCTAACTCAAGCCTGATCCCGGTGAAACTCAGCTCGGTGCACTAGCTCTGTAGCACCGGCGAGGATCCTTAAATATTTTGAGTAGAATTTTAATCTCGAAATTTTGCCCGGGGAGCCGTTTTCGATTTCCATCTGCCAAGGGATTTTTTACGTGCGCAACAATACATACGGGCGTCCGATCTCACTACCCAGAGACCAGGGGAAATCTTGTTACTAGAAGTCCACGTGAAAAATATCCCCACCCTCACCGAGGCTTGAACCCGAGACCTCCAGCACTCGTAGCTGACACCATATCTCGAGACCACTCAGCCGCTGTTGTTGCTATTGAGAAATAGAGTTCGGATAAAGTCATTTCTTCTCATCTCTTCGAGGTTCACCATCTAAAGTGTGATGAAGCTTGCCTAGGACCAAGCATATTGTATGTTTGGAGACTGAAAGAGCTTCTCAGCAAATCCCCACATGGCTCTCCCACCACGACTCCTTACCTCGACTTCCCCACCAGGACTCCCCACCACGACCCCCACCACGACTATCCACCACGAACCCCCACCACGACTATCCACCACGAACCCCGATTACGACTATCCACCACGAACCCCCACCACGACTATCCACCACGAACCCCCACCACGACCCTCAACCACTACTATCCACCAGGACCCCCCACCACGACTATCCACAACGACTATCCAACACGACCCCCTACCACGACCCCCCACCACGACTACTCACCACGACTCCCCACCTCGACCCCCACCATGACTCTCCACCTCGACCTCACCACGACACCCACCTCGACCCCACGACTCCCCACCAAGACGCCTCCCCCACCACAATTTCCACCATGACTCCCCACCACGACTACCCACGACTACTCCCCACCACGACTCCCCACTACAATCCCCCACCACGACTCCCCACCACGGTCCCCCACCAGTACTCTCCACGACGACTCCCCACCACGACTCTCCACTACGACCCCCACCACGACTCTCCACTACGACCCCCACCAGTACTCTCCACGACGACTCCCCACCACGACCACCACCACGACTACCCACGACTACTCCCCACCACGACTCCCCACTACAATCCATACCACGACTCCCCACCACGGTCCCCCACCAGTACTCTCCACGACGACTCCCCACCACGACCACCACCACGACCACCACCACGACTACCCACGACTACTCCCCACCACGACCACCACCACGACTACCCACGACTACTCCCCACCACGACTCCCCACTACAATCCCCCACCACGACTCCCCACCACGGTCCCCCACCAGTACTCTCCACGACGACTCCCCACCACGACTCTCCACTACGACCCCCACCAGTACTCTCCACGACGACTCCCCACCATGACCACCACCACGACTCTCCACTACGACCGCCACCACGACTCTCCACCACGGTCCCCCATCAGTACTCTCCACGACGACTCCCCACCACGGTCCCCCACCAGTACTCTCCACTACGACCGCCAACACGACTCCCCACCACGACCCCCACCACGACTCCCCACCACGACCCCCACCACGACTCCCCACTACAATCCCCCACCACGACTCCCCACCACTGTCCCCCACCAATACTCTCCACGACGACTCCCCTCCACGATCCCCCACAACGACCCCCACCACGACTTCCCACCACGACTCCCCACCACGACTCCCCACCACGACTCCCACCACGACCCCCACCACGACTCCCACCACGACTCCCCACCACGACCCCCACCACGACCCCCACCACGACTCCCACCACGACTCCCCACCACGACCCCCACCACGACCCCCACCACGACTCCCCACCACGACCCCCACCACGACCCCCACCACGACCCCCACCACGACTCCCCACCACGACCCCCACCACGACTCCCCACTACAATCCCCCACCACGACTCCCCACCACGGTCCCCAACCACTACTCTCCACGACGACTCCCCTCCACGATCCCCCACAACGACCCCCACCACGACTCCCCTCCACGATCCCCCACAACGACCCCCACCACGACTCCCCACCACGACTCCCACCACGACCCCCACCACGACTCCCCACCACGGTCCCCCACCACTACTCTCCACGACGACTCCCCTCCACGATCCCCCACAACGACCCCCACCACGACTCCCCACCACGACTCCCCACCACGACTCCCCACCACGACTTCCCACCACGACCCCCACCACGACTCCCCACCACGACTCTCCACTACGACCCCCCATCAGCACCAAATGTGTTTACTGGCGACACTAAGTCGTGTCCAACTTTTACTCTTCACCATGTCATGGCAGCACGAGACAACCCGACTGCGACCCCAGCTATAATGAATTAAATTATTGCGTCTATGATTGTAAAACTGCGCGTACCTCCCTTAGGATGAACATCCCGGTTATCTTAAATAAATGTTTTTGTTTTTTTTTAGTAATAATTATTCATGAAGATAAAGAATTGCCCGAGGATAATAGGCCTTTTACAAGATTCATTGCGGTATCGCCACACGTGACCTCTCATTTGTTCAGCAGGGCAATATTTCGCCATACTAGTGTCATCGTGTCATGTGTTTTGTTTCGTGGTGTCTTCCGCAATTTCAGTGCTCAGTGAAAGGAAATTTGATATAATACTTGTACATTTGATTGTGTGCCATATTTGGTCCAAATCTACTGTTTGTTTGTCACTGAGTCAGTTTAGAATATAAATGCAGTACACCTGTATCAATCAAAGTAAGACAAGGGGACGGTTGAAAGGGAAGAGAGATGCTGACAGTTTGGCATCATGGCGTAGACCAGGGGTCACCAAACTTTTTTCACGGCGGGCCGGAAAACTGACAAAATGACGAGCGCGGGCCGGATAGTCATTCTGTACAATACTTGCGCCGCCCTCCGTGGCGAAGGCCTTACGGTCGCGGTTCGTAATCCCGTATACCCGCGTTCGAAACACAGCTGCGCACGGTTTGGCAGTCGACCGCGTTGCGCTATTTATTTACGCTATGTATGGGTGCCGGTCGTTCAGAAAATAATGGCAAATTACTGAATGAAAACTTGTCAAGATATCAACAACAGCAAAAAAATTCTGGTGATGACTGCAAACGTCCTGTAAAGGATATGCAACTAATTTTAACAATACTTGCAAGCCAGAACGAAAGCTCTGGGGAAAAAGAAGAAACACTGAGTCAATCATGGGTGAGTCGCGTGCAATGCACAAAAAACAAAGACAACCAACATATTTATTTACTAAAAGTTATCGAAGAAGGCGACGTTAGCAAAAAGATAGTTACATCAGACCTAGTGTGCACATATCCGAATCTCACAAACTAAGCAGAAAAAAGGTTACTGAGATTTGTGAAACTGCTATTTCGCTTTCAAGATATCATCAATGTTTGGTGTGGAATTCCTGCCTCCAATCAACAGAATTGCTTTCAAATGTTCATCAGTCAATCTCGTTCGATGCGTTGACTCCACATAATTCAATTTTGAAAATGTTTGCTCACAGACATAAGTTGTTCCAAACACTGATTCAAATTTCTTCAGTTTTGGAAACTCAACATCAGGTAAGCAGTGGCAAAATTAAGCAAGTTTTCCTTCTCTGCGCTTCTCTTTCAACAAGTCATGTGCGTGCTAATCAATGAGCTCCAACTTTAGTTCAACTGGCACATCATCAAGGTTACAATCAAACGGATTCTGGAACAGAAGAATGTCACTCTCAATTCTGTCAAGATCTGAAAATCTCTCCAAAAAATGCTCCTTCAAGTCACGAATAATTTTTTTTTTCGGAAAATCAAGATTGACATCTTCGACGATTGTAGCGCAAACCTCTTTGAAACAGTGAAAATGTGAAACGTTTTCTTCTTTGAGTTGTGCTTAAAACAATGACAGCTTTCTCCGAAATCCTTTGATGATTCTGTAGAGATCACAGACGATGTTACCCTTTCCCGGAAGTTTCAAATTCAGCTCATTCATGTGGGATGTGATGTCGACCGTACATGACAACTTTGACAGCCAGGTTGGATCTGACAGCTGTGAAAAAGCTCTATCTTCTTCAGTGAGGAAAATATATATTTTGTTCCGGAGCTTGTAAAAACGAAACAGGACTTTACCGCAGCTGAGTCAAATCACTGATGTGTGGTAAGGTAAGTCACAGAATTCAGAATCAATTTCTTCAAGAAAAGTCTGGAACTGGCGGTGAGTGCATGCCCCGAATGAAGTTCACAGCAGAAACGACTGGTTTCAGTACACAAGAAATATCTAAGTCTTTCCCACAGAGTTAGTTAGTTAGTTAGTCAAGGTTCCAACTTCACGGCAACGGGTCGTCCCCATTATGCTCCGCTCCTGTGCCAGTGAATATCACACAAAATGCTCCACACTGTCCAATGTGAAAAGTGGAATAGACAGGAGTCTCGGCAATCCAACAGCCCGCATAGGTACACTGTGCATAATGCCGCCGCCAGAATGCCAACACAAAATTCATCCACGAAAACCACACCACAGTTCATCGTCGATGGACACGGCAGTCACCAGAAAGACCTCACTGATCCGGGTTTTCTCACATGGCTCGGTCTTTTACAGAAGGGCGACCCGCCAAAAGTGTCGCATAAAGCACGAACTCCGTAGCTTCAGTGCCGACTCCCAGGAGTCTCCTGAAAAATGCACTTGTGAACCGAAAAGGCAAATCAGTCAATTCAGCAACAGCCGGTAGCCATTGTTCCGAACATGCAGGTCACTGTACAGTTCAGATGTAAGAGCATTCCACGCGAATTTCACATCTCACAGAGTCGCCCACGCACTCACTCAGTAGCAGCGCGACGGACCATGTACTACCAGTCCAACATGAGGAACTGCGATTGCAAACCGTAGCTACAAGCATAAACACGCCACAGGCCTTAACTGTTCAACGCCTAACCGTCAAGTTGGCGACCGGAAGTTCGGATGTTCCCACAGACTGCAGTATGATGCAGTGTATGAACAAAGCGCCCGGAATTTGCAAATCTTCCAATTGAGTCCTGATCTTCCCCCATCAGACCCTTCCTCACTCCAGCTATGTTTTTTTTTTCTCCATCAACTGTAACACCTCGAAGTTGATTCCACTGAAGGTTATAGTCTTGCAAAATTGTTTGCACTTCCATGAAAATGTCTTTTCCAGTTGTTGTTCCATGCATGCTGCAAACGGATACCAACGCTCCGTTATCTAAAAGTCCAAGTTGACACCACGAAGGAACACGAGAAGTTGTGACGTACTCGAGAGATCAGTAGACTCATCCGGCGTCAGCGAATACCACAAAATGTCCCTAGTTTTCTCGCGTATCTGTAGCACTATATTATCTCCAGGTTCTTCTGTTGTTTGCACAACTGAACTTGCCAAACGGCTGATAGTTCCAAACAAATCGGCTTTCTCAGGACACAAGTCATTTGCTGCTTCCATGATACACTCTTTGATGAAGTTGCCGTCGGTAAACAGTTTACCTCGTTCTGCCATCTTATGTACTATTTTGTAACTTGTACGAGTGACAGATTCATTTCTCAGCAAACTTTCTCGTGAAGAGATTTCTTTGTATTTCTAAACCACGTTTCATGGACTCATATTTCCCAGAGCGTAACTTTCCAGAAAACTTTGAATATGTTGATAAATGTTTTGTTTCATAGTGACGCCGTAGATTGTTCTCTTTCAAAACGGCAATACTTTCGCTGCATATTACGCAACTGGTTTTCTGGTCCTTTGTTTCCACAAAGAAGTACTTTACTCCCCATTATTAATTTAAAACGCGACACTCGGTGTCCACTTTTCTTTTCTTAGTAGCCGTAATGAAGGGTGAAGTATGCGGGATCTGAAAATGAAAAAGACCGAATTAGAAACATAATTAAAATACAATTGAAACACAAGAAAAGCAGAAGACTAGGGGTCACTGGGGAAGCTACGGCTCACCAAAGGTACATATAAAGCTTATAGGCACGTTTGGTAATAGAATATATCTCATAATAAAGTGTGCAAAATATATAAATAGGGCCGGCCTAAATAAACAGCCTAGAGCGAGTGGCAGCCAGGGGCTCCGCCGAAAGACTGAAGTCGCCTAAATGCAAAATTGTTGCCCATCTGGTTTATTACATAAAGTAGGACATACACTTGGATCAACGCATATAGTTCATTGAGCAACGTAAACATTTGCGTAAGGATCTACTCCAGCAGAAAGGTTGAAAACACTGGCCTAGAGACCACCTCGATTAACACCTTGACCAGAGAATTCTTCTGAGCTGGGGATAATATTTTCGTAATAACACGAGGCTTTAGTGACATTTTTAATGCTATGTTTGCTACTTTATTGCCTATATTCACACTTATAGTTCACTTACCTATAACTGTCAAACAAATAAATTCTTGTTACATAACTATAAAATGGATAACTGGCAAAATGAAGTAAATATTTCTGAAGCATCCGATCTGTATTGACAGCCGGACGCATCTGGGGGAGGGAAAGAAGCGCGCGCATGTGTGTCTGTGTGTGTGTTGCCAAGGCAACCATGGTAACGTCAGAGCGTTGGCGGCGCTACCAAGAACCGGGGAAGAACTTGGGTTGGCGCGAAATAAGCAAACATTACAATAAAAAAGAAAATCTAGATACAATAATTTATAATTGAAAATAGTACATTTAAGACACATAGCAGCCAGGATGTCTCCGAACGTGTGATGATCTCCTATTATTCTAAACATAATATTTACATTTAAATTGTATCACAACGTCTCGTGTTCCATACGTTATATCAAGCAAGTTCGAGTACCGTCGGCGGGCCAGATGAAATGACGTCGCGTGCCGGATCCGTCCCGCGGGCCGTAGTTTAGTGACCCCTGGCGTAGAGGGACATCTTTCACAGACACGATTGGCTGTACATGGGGCAGACGGCTGTAGACAGACATGATTGGCTGTACATGGGGCAGGCGGCTGTAGACAGACAAGATTATCATCGCCACATAGAGTGGACTATAAGAAGAGGGGTGTGTGTATAAGTAAAATTACCATTAGCTCTTCGATGCCTCACTGAATTAATGACGTTTACATAGTTTAAGTTTACCATTAAACAGCTGTTTTCTCTTCATTCGTGCTCTCTAGACTGTCCCATATCGTCACGAACTTGACAAGCGGACGTGACCAAACAGAGAAACATAATGAAGAAACTCCTATCCGGTATATAGTATATAAACCCATCAGTTGGAATAAAATATTGACTTCTCGTCCTTGACTTGTGAACGTAAATTAGATGGGGAGTAAGACTGGTAATAGAGAAATCTAACCCACACGGAAGAAAATCAATGCAGTGCATTACAAGTGGTAGCACGTGTATGAACTACATTTGAGTTCAAAACAAGCAGATGCCAAAACTAAATCTTCATTGCAGGTATAGTTCTACAACTGGCACCTGACCGTCTTGACAGACCATAGTTTGCTACATCGTGCTTTGAAAAGCAACATAATAACCTCTCCATAGTACAAAGCCGAGGCTGAAGTGTAGAAGCCATGTGTTGCTCATGCAGCATGATCGCTCTCTTGACCCGCCTAGTTTACTCCAGGGGAAAGTTAACATCACGACATCTGGAACAAGACAAGCTGCAGAAGCTACCGGATCAGCACAGCAATTATCTAACTGTCCACCTGTCGATGCTTCGATCCTAGACCAGCTGCCGACCAAGAATTATACTTGGTCTGCCATGTCATAACATTTAGTCTCTGGGTTGTATTTTTATTGCACCAGGATCAGGCGTGTACACTCTCAGTTGCGCTCCTCCGTGGTATAGTATAGGCCCTAACAAGTCACCAAGCATGAATCAAGGTATACAAATGAAGATCACAACGGAAGGGGATCGGCTTCATTGCATCAGGTTTTATCTCCCTGACCATCCTCACTGTCAGCCCTACACAGATCGGAAGACTTGAAAAGGTACAAAACGAAGCCATGCGCATGATTTTGGGCTGCACGAGAGACACCAGCTGTGTAGCAATGAGATACCTCCTTGACTTCCCGACAATGAACCACAGGATCAAGATCTGGAGAGCTCGTGCATACTTAAAAATAAGTGCAGATGAGCAGCACCCTCTGCATGACGCTATATTCAGAGAAAAGGGTGACAGGCTAAAGAGGGGCAAATCATGGATGGGTCGGGCGGAAGATGTCGTCAGACAGGTCTGCAGTCTTACCAGTATCAACCCATGCAAGGAATGGGTGCCGGTGCCTCCAGCTTTTAAGTGCACTTTCTCCTGCATTATCACACTCGACAGACGGTGCAGAGAGCAGAACCCTGCCGCTGTCAATGCAGAGGTTAACGCGCTCATCTATGAACACTCAGATAGCCCCGAAGTGCTCATCTATACAGATGGATCTGTTGTAAAGCAGCAGAGAAGTGCGTGGGCATTTACAGCCCGTTCAGCGGGCCGAACCGTTCAAGAATCCAGTGGTGCCCACTCTATGACCACGAGCAGCATGACGATGGAGGTGATGGCAGTTACACAGGCTTTCATATGGCTGGAATCACAGTATTATACCAACGTGTGTGTACTAAGTGATTCAATGAGCATGATTCAGAAGGTCGAAGCTGGATCTGTACGTAGACAGTGGACTGAATCGCTGCGGAAGTCTGTTGTCCGTAAAGTCACCTTCATCTTCGTCCCGGGACATGCGGGAGTCGAGGGAAATGAACGAGCTGACAAACTGGCTGGCTCTGCACCCCCCTGTAGATGGCCAGCCCATGGATCGTGCCGATGTTATTAACGTCCTTAAAGATATGGCGAGAACAGAGGACTTTGACGTCAGTGATTCCACATCGCTGTCCAGGATGAAAGACCTGGGAGTAAGAATCGGCACAGCCAGACGCGAGAGGTACATCGGGAAAACAAAGCGCCTCGTCAACCAACACAGAACTGGCACTATTAGCCACCGAAACGCTGATGAATATGCTGGGGGGAGGATCTGAGCACCTATGGACATGTCCGGAGTGCAACGAAGATACCCCAACTGATAACTGATAACTGATAAGTCAGCCTCTTTCAGCAGAGCAACTAATTACAAAGCACGAACTCCGTAGCTCCGGCGACAACCCCCAGGGATTATCGAAAACATTACATTAAAATAGAAAACGACCGTGTCTAAGCACGAACCCGTGACCTTCTGTGCACGATGTAGACGGTATAATCACTTCGCCAAGGAGACCCTACAAATAATGGTGTATCATTTATGAAGTTCTAATCCCCCCTCCCTTTTCACCCCCCCCCCCAACCCCACCCCGTTCGCTCGCTTTGAACTTGAGCATAATCCAAACTGGACTGATCTTTGCGTGTGGATTAGATGTCCCTTTTAACTGATTAAGCGTCAAATAAACTGTAGGTTTGGACCAAACGTGGTACACAATCAAATGAGCAAGTATTATAAGGTAAATTTCCGTTCACTGAGTATTGAAACTGCGGGTGGTATCACAAAACAGAACAAATAACACAATGATTGCTAGTAAGGCGGTATATCGTCCTTTTGTCCAAATAGGGGATTACATGTGGCGATATATTATCCATAGGCACTGAATCTGTTAAATCTTCACGAAAGGACAACAACTATTTACACATCACCTTTCTTCTTTCAATCTTACAGTTTTACCCACAAAGGGTGCTGGAGCGTCAACTAATCCCCCCCCCCCCCCCAACGCAGCTTGGCGGCAAAAGTGAAAGATGATGACAATGATCTTTCTGTCTGCGTGAGATACGTAAGCGTAGTGGCTAGACGCTGGTCTATCGGTTCAATGTAATGGGTTCCACCCGCATTGGTGCGGAACGGATGTTAAAACTGGCCGCGGCTCCAAGGTAGACCCAATCTAGATTGTGTGCCAACAACTGTACTGGGACGTATGGGCGGCCGATGTGACGCTAGCCACGTCACCCGCCAGGTGTCGATTGGTCTATAGAAGTATGGGTCACGCGACGCAAGGCCAGTACAAGGGTCCGTAACTGACTTACTCTATGTCTATACACCTGGGTCTGTCTGTCTGTCTCCCTCTAGTATCTTTCTCTATCTATTTGTCTGTCTGTATGTCTCTCAGTATGTATGTCTGCCTGTCTGATTCTGCATCTCTCTCTAACCCCCCCCCCTCTCTCTCTCTCTCTCTCTCTCTCTCTCTCTCTCTCTCTCTCTCTCTCTCTCTCTCTCTCTCTCTCTCTCTCTCTCTCTCTCATCTTTCATATTAGCATTTTTACTGCCACTTGAATTTAACCTGTACTATATGCACTGCTTATTTCATCATGTTTATATCAATTCCAGGAATTAACTTATCAAATTACATCACTATTTTTTGATTTTGTTTTAACGATAGACAATGTATGACATTTTTTTTTCATATCACCACCTTTCCATTTTTTTCATGTATTCCCATCCCCCCACCCCCACCCCCAATTTTAAATTTTGTGTGAGTATGCTCACGATAGTCGTCAGTGTATGGGTGTGTAAAGTGTGGAAGTATGTATATATTAGTTTTAGTGATTATATGAGGCAGCGTGTATGTGTGAGTATGTGTGTGGGTGGATGGGTGGGAGTGTGTGTGTCTATGTGTGTGTGTTTATATATGTGTGTATGTGTGTGTATGTGTGTATATGTGTGTATGTGCGTTTATGTGTGTGTGCATGTCTATATGTGTGTGAATGTGTGTACGAGTGTGTATGAGTATTACGTGTATGTATGTGCGTATATGTGTGTATGTGTGTTTATATGTGTGTATGTGTGTGTGCTTGTGTGTGCTTGCGTGTGTATGTGTGTATGTTTGAATATGTTTGTATATGTGTTTATGTGTGTGTACATGTGTGTATGTGCATGTGTGAATGTGTGTGTGTATGTATATGTGTATGGGTGTGGACATGTGTATGTATGTAGGTGTGTGTATGTGCGTGGGTATATTTGTTTAAGTGCGTGTGTATGTATGTGTGTATGTTTCTGTATGTATGTGTAATATGTTTGTTTGTGTATGTGTAATATGCTTGTTTGTGTATGTGTGCATGCAGTGTATGCGAGGGAATGTGTATTTGTGTGCTATGCAAGGGAGTGTGTGGTTGTGTGATATTTGTTAGGATGTTCACGATAATCGTCAGTGTTTGTGTGTGTGTGTGTGTGTGTGTGTGTGTGTGTGTGTGTAAAGTGTGGGAGTTTGTTCATATTAGTTTAGTGATTGTGAGACAGTGTATATGCGACTAGATGTGTGAGTGTGTGAGTGGATGGGTGTGTGTGTGTGTGTGTGTGTGTGTGTGTGTATTGTGTCTATGTGTGTGTGTTCATATGGGTGTATGTGTGCTTGTGTGTATGTGGATGCGTGTTTATATGTATGTGTGTACATGTGTGCATGTGTGTTTGTATGGTATGTGTGTGCATGAGTGCGTATGTATGTTTGTGTGTATGTGTGTATGTATGTGTATGTGTGTACGTGTATGTGTGTATGTGTGTATGTGTATATGTGTGTGTTTATGTGTGTGTGTGTGTGTGTGCTCGTGTGTACGTGTGCGATGTATGTATATGTTTGCGTGTTGTAAGTTTGTGTGTATATGTGTGTGTGTGTTCGTATATGTATGAGTGTTCGTGTATGTATGTGTATATGTTTGTGTGGATATGTGTGCATGCATGCAATGTATGCGAGGGAGTGTGTATTTGTATGTTATTGAGTGTGTGCATAACTGTGAGAGTTTGTGTAAATTATGTAAGTATGTATGCAGGTATGTATGTTTGCGTGTGTGTTTATGGATGTGCGTGTGTAGGTGTGTATGCCCGTCTCATAAAATCGTAATATGCATTGTTTATGTTTACAAAATCCATTTGACAATGTTTTTTTCCTATGTGAATGTAATATGCAGAATTGATGAATGACAGATGAGTGACTGGAAGGGCCGAAGGTAAGAAAGGCCTGCGTGCTCAACTTGTTACCCTTTGAAAATAAAGATCGTTCGTTCGTTCTTTAGTTCTCTCCATATCTACACACATATAACTATATCTCTCCTCCTGCGCTTCTTCTTCTTCTTCTTCTTCTTCTTCTTCTTCTTCTTCTTCTTCTTCTTCTTCTTCTTCTTCTTCTTCTTCTTCTTCTTCTTCTTCTTCTTCTTCTTCTTCTTCTTCTTCTTCTTCTTCTCATCCTTTGGCTTCTTCTTCTTCCTTTCTAATCCTATTTTACCTTTCATTACTAAGTTAAGAAAAGACTTTTAAGACCGGTATTTACAACCTCAAACAATCCATCAAAGCACCGTTTACAGTACGGATCTCCTACCCTGTGTGTGGTACTGTCAGTTGAAATCTTGTTACAAACAGTAATTCTGTTCTGCACCTGTGAAAGGGGCAGATTACTGGATGTAATTATTCCAGAATTTATTAGCAGATAATCTCCCTTGGATGACATGTCCTGGTTGTTGGACCTCGTCTTCTTCAGCGATCAACTCTTGCTATACTTGATGCATTGCACCCATTGTAGTCGCCCCCTATCTTTCCCCCGTTTCCTTTACCATGATCAACCTCACAAGAGAAGTTATAATTAGGGTAAATCCCAGTGCGTAGACGTCCACTTTCTATTCCCCTGCCACTTGGGCCAACAACTCCCGACCGGTTGGGACAGATTGCCTTTCCTGGCTTGTGGACTCTGCCTGTCAACATTTTCTGTCGGCATTTGTTTCCCTTGCCTTTGTTCTTGTGTTGCTTAGTCCCACTACTGTTATAAGGCAGCTGCTATAGCAGTGGTTCTCAGTCGATGGGGAATCTCTCCCCCCACCCCCCCCCCACCCCCCACCCAGTGGGAATTAAGATTATTTCAAGATCACGCTAATACAAGAACCGATTACTTGATATTGTTTTTCCCTCCATACTTCACAGTTCTGTACTTCTCGCCCTTCTGAAATTCATTTTATAACGCGCAAATCACGTTATATGTAGACGTCTAGACTTGTTCTAGTATGTCTTATTAAATTTAGCTTCCATTTTTACGTATACTGTGTAAGGGGGGGCGGGTTATGGGGGAGGAATTGCAAAAGGGGGAGGGGGAGGCGTTCTGAAAATATGGTGAAGGGGTGCACGGGCCAAAAAAGGTTGAGAACCACTGTACTATAGCGCAGTGGCTCGTCACTGTGGTCCAGCCGTTCTTCAGTGTCGTGGATCAGCTCAGTGTTCTTGTCTCGACCATGCGACATGACCAAGCTATCCAGGTATTTACTTCTCTGTCTGCCGTGTTTTATTTCCCCCTCAATCTTGCCAGTTGTTACCAAGTTCTATAGTTTATGTCTTCTCATAACGTGCCCAAAACAAATTTGACTGTCTACGTCTAAT
>OY992876.1:335307273-335437273 GCA_963921405.1 Cepaea hortensis
TACCTGAGACGAATCGTTATAATGTTATGCATGGTGATTTCATTCATTGTCTGCTGGTATCCACTGTTCATTCTCACCCTGACAGACATGCAGTACAAGCAGCCAGCTTACATCTACCGCCGACTGATGATCCTCGCCTGGGCTCACCCCATAACCACGCCAATCTTCTGTGGGATCATCTACCACCACACCAACATTGGGCACCGAGTGACTAAAGACGTCTACACCAATGCGATACCCATGACCGCTTCAAGATCTGGAGATGCCTTCCGACAAGAGGTTAACCAGACCAGGGTGCTGGGATTCCACAATGAGAACTTTCAGCCTCTCATGAACCATGCTGGGGTACATCCGTTTCAGGACCAAACAGCCAGTGAGCCTGATAATCCTGAACACGGTGACACAACAAATCGTATTGAAACAATAATAAACTATAATGTGGAAGATGGCAGATATCAAACATTAATTATGTAATGAATTATGCAATATCATAGAATATTGAGTACAGGATTATGCAATATCATACAAACTTGTATAAACATATAAGCAATAAGTTGTAATAGAATGTGCAATATAACATACAATCAATTGCATGTCCTTTACAGGACTTCGCAGTCACCCCCAGAATTAATTGGCTGTTAGTGATTGTCAAGGTAATTTTACGTTCAGTGTAACACATTAGCAGTTTGCCATTGCTTTCAATATAACAGAAGGCGAAATGAAATATCATAGAACAATTCATGGCTGGTTGGTTTATTGGCTGGTTTGTTGGTTGATTTATTGCTTTGAGCTGGCTGGCTGGTTGGTTGGTTGATTCATTGCTTTGTTTCTTGCTTTGTTGGTTGGTTGGCTGGAATGGCTGGCTGATTGCCTGGATGGCTGGTTCGAACTCGTGGCTGTTGGCTGGCTGATTGGTTGGTTGGTTGATTAACAAGTTGGTTGGTTGATTAACAAGTTGCTTTGTTGACCGGCTGGTTGAATTGTTGGTTGGTTGACTGGCTGGCTTGTTGGTTGGCTGACTGGTTGACTGGTTGGTTAATGGGTTAGCTGTTTAACTGGTTGGTTGGCTGGCTGGTTAGTTGGCTGGCAGGCTGGTTGGTCGGTCGGCTGGCTGGCTGAGTTATTGGCTGGTTGTTTGGCTGGCTGGCTGGTTGGTTGGTTGGCTGGCTGGCTGATTGGTTGGCTGGCTGGCTTGCTGAATTGTTGGCTGGTTGGTTAGTTGGCTGGTTGGCTGGCTGGTTGCTTGGCTGGGTGTCTGAATTGTTGACCGGTTGATTGGTTCGCTGGTTGGTTGGTTGGCTGGCTGACTGGTTGATTGCCTGGTTGGTTGGTGGGTTTGCTGTTTGGCCGGTGAGTTGGCTGGCAGGTTAGTTGGCTGGCATGCTGGTTGGTCGGTCGGCTGGCTTGTTGATTGGTTGGCTGGCTGGTTGAATAGTTGGCTGGCTGGCTGGTTGGCTGGCTGGTTGATTGGTTGGCTGTTTGGTTTGTTGGCTCGTTTTTTGGTTGGCTGGCTGGCTAAATTGGTGGCTCATTTGTTTGTTAGCTATTTGGTTGGCTGGTTGATTGATTAGTTGGCTGACTGAATTGTTGGCTGATTGATTGTTTGGATGATTGCCTGAATTGTTGGCTGGCTGGCTGGTTGGTTGGTTGGTTGGTTGGTTGGTTGGTTGGTTGGTTGGCTGACTGATTTGTTGGCTGGGTGTCTAATTGCTGGCTAGCTTGTTGACTGGCTGTATGGTTGGATGGCTGGCTTTCTGCTTGGTTGGTTGGTTATGGTCGACTGACAGGCTGGTTTTTTGGCTGGCTGGTTAATTGACTAGCTCGCTGGTTGGTTGGCTGTGTAGCTAGCTGGTTGATTTGCTGGTTGGTTGGTTAGTTGGTTGACTGGCTGGCTGATTTACGATCCACAACTGTTTATTACACTTGGTTAGCTGCATGTCCTTTACAGAATGTCTCAATCAACCCCACCAATTTTTGACTGTTCATTCTGGAGTTTTTTTTTTCTGGCTATCTGAACGGCTTGAATCATTGTTAAAAACCATCACAACGCGGCCTGCTTCCGAATCGCCTGCAGACGCGTACTTATTACAGCATGTAAGGATGCATACTTCATATAACACACAAGCACACACACACACACACACACACACACACACACACACACACACACACACACTTATAACACGTCATATTTCAACGTGGACGAAAGGCTAACAGCGCTCGCTCTTCAACTTCCGAAGCTCTGATGGCGAGGTAGGCCGTTCAATCATCATATCTTCAATAAAGTTGGATTTCAACGTTGATTTCTCGTTCATAAAGCAATGGCGACCTACTGTGTGTTCAATTGCCTAGAAAATCAACCTGGGGGTTGACCACAACGTCCTGCACAGGACATGCGACATTATTATATAGCATATTATGACAATTATGTAAGGGCATGTGTCATGCCATATAACGTATGTGACAAGTTACGTAAGGAGAAATGTGATGTTTGAAACTCTACGTAAGGAAAACTATACTGTTGTACATAATATGTGAAAAGTTATATATGCTATTTTAAACTCCACATGGGGAGAACTTTACTTTGTTACAGAATATGTGAAAAGTGATATATGTGATTTTTGAAACTCTATGTAAGGAGAACTGAACTGTGTTACAGAATATGTAAAAAAATTATGTGGAAGGGAAGTGTATCTGATATTCCAGCCTGGAGCTGCAATTTGGTTTTCAAGAACCGATGGTATTTAATAGTAATACAGCACCCCCTGATCTCTCGGGTACTAGACCTCATCCCTAGCCTTCTCGGACAAGACCAGAAAACAGGAGGCAGGCGTGCAAGTTGTCCACGTGAAGAATCCCACAACAGTTGGAAATTGTAAAAAGTAGACAGTAAAGCCTTTGCCATGGCAACGCTGTTAGGAAAAGTCAAGCAACCCACGGGAAGATAGAGCCGGTTACCTGGGGTCGAATCTGTCTAGTGAAAGTAAACTATACATCCATGCATGGTGAATCCGGACACACTGATCTTTGAGGTGCATAGCTATGTGTGACGCGCTCAGCTTGAAAGAGGAGCGAAGAAGAAGAAAGGGTAGAAGAAGAAAAAGAAGAAGCAAAAAAGGAAGGAGAAGAAGTAAAGAATGAAGAAGAAAAGGAAGAAGAAGAAAAAAAGGAAGAAGAAGAAGAAGAAGAAGAAGAAGAAGAAGAAGAAGAAGAAGAAGAAGAAGAAGAAGAAGAAGAAGAAGAAGAAGAAGAAGAAGAAGAACGAACGAACGAACGAACGAACGAACGAACGAACTTTATTTTAAAAGGGTAACAAATTGGGCACGCAGGCCCGTCTTACATTCGGCCCTTTCGATCACTCATCTTTCATTCATCAAATGTGCATGTTACATTTACATAGGGGAAAAAAAAAAAACATTGTCAAATGGATTTTGTAAGAAAACAATGCATATTACGCATGGTAAATTCACATGGGGAAAAAATACATTGTCAAATGAAAGTTGTAAACATAAACAGTGCATATTGCAATGTTGTGAGACACATCCCCACCCACCCTCACACCCCGCAGCCACCCACACATTCCTCAGACAACCATACATCCCCCACCCACCACACTCCACCCACACTCACATACCTCCACTCACTCACACAGACTCAGGCAAACATACATGCCGCCACCCACCCACTGATCCCCCACCCACACACATTTCCCCACCCACACATACATCCCCCACCTATACCATAACCAGCACGCACACACTCACCCACATATTCTCCACCACACACCTACACACCCGCAACCACCCAGCAAAACACACATCACAAAACCACACACACATACCCCCGTCAACCCACACATCCCACACCAATCCACACATACATCCGCACCTCACAATTCTCATCCACCCACCCACACTCACATGAGCCAACCTACACCCACTCACTCACCCAATATCCGCCACCTCTCAACTACACATCCCCCACCTATACACACATCCCCACCTCACAAACACATCTCTCCACCTGCCCACACATATCCCCCACCCATACCCCTAATCACCCCAAAATACACACACCTACCACCCACACACACCCACCACCCACAATATACCCCTCCCACACACAATCCGCCGCGCACACACATCTTCCCACAAACACACATTCCGCAACCATACACTCATCTCTCACACACATCCACCCACTCTCTTACTCATCCATCAACCACTCACACCCATCACATCACCCACCCGCCATCAACACATGCATCTCTCATCTACTCCCTCCCACACACACCTACCCAACCACCCAGCCAAACACACATCCCCATCCTCACATACATCCATCATCCACCTGCACATCCCATACCTCCCCCACCTCTCACACATCTCCTCCTCCCACACAAAACTCCACCCATAGAACACATTCCCCCACACACACACATTCCCCCCACATGCATTCCGTCATACACATCCCCGCCCACACATCTCTCCACGACCACTCACACATCTCCCCACCCACCCACACATCCCCCACCTACAAACATCTTCACCACCCACACATACATCCTCCACCCATTCACACTTACCCCATCCACACTCACACACTCCCACCCACACAGACATATCCCATTCACAGACACCCCCACACTCATCCCCCACACCCATTACACACCCATCCCCCAACCCACACAATCTCCTACACACCCATTCAACACACCCACATACTTCCAATAATCCTCCCAAATATCCCCCCCCCCACACAACACACACACACACACACACATCCCTCACATACACACCCATACAAACATCCTCACATCTACACACATACATGATCACTGAAACTAATAAGAACAAACTGCCACACTTTACACACAGCTGAGACACTGATGATTGTCGTGAGCATTCTCGCAAAAATTGTAAGACGTGGAGAAAACATTGTACATGTACAATTGTGTAGAAGAGGAGGAAGAAGAGGTAGAAGAGGTAGAAGAAGAAAAGAAGAAGAAGAAGAAGAAGAAGAAGAAGAAGAAGAAGAAGAAGAAGAGAGAAGAAGAAGAAGAAGAAGAAGAAGAAGAAGAAGAAGAAGAAGAAAGAAGAAAAGAGAAGAAGAGGAAAAGAGGAAGAAGAAGAAGAAGAAGAAGAAGAAGAAGAAGAAGAAGAAGAAGAAGAAGAAGAAGAAAAGAAGAAGAAGAAGAAGAAGAAGAAGAAGAAGAAAAAAAAGAAGAAGAGGAAGAAGAGGAAGAAGAAGAAGAAGAAGAAGAAGAAGAAGAAGAAGAAGAAGAAGAAGAAGAAGAAGAAGAAGAAGAAGAAGAAGAAGAAGAAGAAGAAGAAAGAAGAAGAAGAGAAGAAAAAAAAAAGAAGAAGAGGAAGAAGAGGAGAAGAAGAAGAAGAAGAAGAAGAAGAAGAAGAAGAAAGAAGAAGAAGAAGAAGAAGAGAGAAGAAGATAGAAGAAAGAAGAAGAAGAAGAAGAAGAAAGAAGAAGAAGAAGAAGAAGAAGAAGAAGAAGAAGAAGAAGAAGAAGAAGAAGAAGAAGAAGAAGAAGAAGAAGAAGAAGAGAAGAAGAAGAAGAAGAAGAGAAGAAGAAGAAGAAGAAGAAGAAGAAGAAGAAGAAAAAAAAAAGAAGAAGAGAAGAGGAAGAAGAAGAAGAAGAAGAAGAAGAAGAAGAAGAAGAAGAAGAAGAAGAAGAAGAAGAAGAGAAGAAGAAGAAGAAGAAGAAGAAGAAGAAGAAGAAGAAGAAGAAGAAGAAGAAGAAGAAGAAGAAGAAGAAGAAGAAGAAAGAAGAAGAGAAGAAGAGGAAGAAGAAGAAGAAGAAGAAGAAGAAGGAAGAAGAAGAAGAAGAAGAAGAAGAAGAAGAAGAAGAAGAAGAAGAAGAAGAAGAAGAAGAAAGAAGAAGAAGAAGAAGAAGAAGAAGAAGAAGAAGAAGAAGAAGAAGAAGAAGAAGAAGAAGAAGAAGAAGAGAAGAAGAAGAGAAGAAGAAGAAGAAAGAAGAAGAAGAAGAAGAAGAAGAAGAAGAAGAAGAAGAAAGAAGAAGAGAAGAAGAAGAAGAAGAAGAAGAAGAAGAAGAAGAAAAAAAAAAAAAAAGAAGAAAAGGAAGAGAAGAGGAAGAAGAAGAAGAAGAAGAAGAAGAAGAAGAAGAAGAAGAAGAAGAGAAGAAGAAGAAGAAGAAGAAGAAGAAGAAGAAGAAGAAGAAGAAGAAGAAGAAGAAGAAGAAGAAGAAGAAGAAGAAGAAGAAGAAGAAGACTGTCTGTCTTCTTTGACAATGTTTTTTTACATTTGTCTGTCTCTCGTCGGTCTGCCTTTCCGTCTAACTTTCTGTCTATTCTGTACTGTCACCTGGCTGTTTTGACAGGCGCTAGTTATTTTGCTTTAAAGAAAGAAAAAAAAAACAGCATAATAACCTCTCCATAGCACAATGCTTGTGCTGAATTGTAGCGACTACGTAACCCATGCAGCATGATCCCTCTCTCGGCCTGCCTAGTTTACTCCAGCGAAAAAATAACATCAATACATCTGGAACACGACCAGCTTCAGTAGCTGCCGAATCAGCAAAGCAATGCTCTAACTGTCCGCCTGTTGGATCTTCAATCCTAGACCAGTTGCCGACCAAGAATTAGGGCCTGGTCTGCCCTGTCACGACATTTAGTCTTTAGGTTGCATTGTCTCGCACCAGGATAAGGTTTGAACCCTCCAAATTGCGCTTCTCCATCAGCAGCCGTTGACACAATGTGGGGTGTTGGATCTGGTAATCACCGCCCAACATTCGGCGCTAACAGAAAGCAGGCAGTACCGTCTACTGTCATACGGTAGATAAGTCATAACTGACTAAGACCTTACTGACTCTTTCTATTCAGTTTATAAAAATATTCACACTCATAGAAGGAGAAGACAGAGGCAGAGATGACAGGACACACTAGACAACATCAAAAAATATGTTTATTACCTTTCATTGTTTTCGATTTTCTTCTTTCAACATGCCTCTTCGTTAAATTGTTTTAAAACCATCTTTCATACTATAGTTTTTACATTTATCCGTATGTTTTGTTCTCCTGTGTCCACACTTTTTATGGTAATTATTAACAACAGGTCGATTTCCTTTTGTCTTCACGCTCGAATTCAAAAAAATGAACACAGAAGGCACAAACAATATGTTGCACGATTTATTTCCTGGCATATTTCGCGGCATCTCCCAATAAATGAGTTATACATAATAACACTTGTGTTTTAAGTGTTTCAGCTAAAGTATTATTCATTTATTCACTACATATGATATACCTCTGCCGGTTCCCTGGCTGAGGTGTTAGCAGCTTTCTCCGTTAATCTCGAATACTCTCGTGGTTGACGTGAGCGCACTAAAATTAGAAGTGGTTCGAGTCGCGCCAGTGACTTATGAGAGTACGGAGCCGGTCGCTCAGAAAGTCGTGGCGTGCTGATGAGCGTAATCTAGCATAGGAATCAACATACAGCTGAAAGATGCTGGTGTTGACCGCAATATCCTGAAACAGGATGGAAACGCGGACAAAAATATGATATACCTCTGCAGCATGCACTCGATGAGATGCAGCGAAATATGCCAGGCAATAAGTCATGCAACATATTGTTTGTGACTTCTGTGTTTAAACTAACTCTAACCCACCGAACAACTGAACTCAGGCATCATTAAGGAAACCTACAGACCCGTTAACAAACACATTCACGGCTATTGATTTATCTATATTGAACATTTTCCAAGTATCGATCACCTGGGTAAAGGAATATTTTGATAATCAGGCCCAACTCGGGCGGGTAAGCAAGGAGCAGAATGTGGAGGCATGTCCATGGGTTTTGTAACAAACAACAGGACATTAGCGCCGGTTCAGGTTAGGGAGGGACATCTAAGGAAAAGTTGACAGAGTTAACTCCATGGGTTTTGTAACAAACAACAGGACATTAGCGCCGGCTCGGGTTAGGGAGGGACATCTATGGAGAAGTTGGAGTGGGAGTCTCCGTGGCTAAGTGATCAAGCCGTTTGACTCGGGTTCCGAAGGTTGTGGGTTCGATTCCGGGCCGCGTCCTTCTGATCACGAGTGAAATTTTTCGGAGACTCCTGTGGGTCGTCGCTAGAGCTACGGAGTTCGTGCTTGGTGCGACGCTTTCCGCGCTGTGGAAAGAGACCTCGCCATATGGGGTAAAACCCGGTGCAATGAAGTCGATTCTGTCGACTTTTAAGCGACTTTAAGCGACTCCATGGGTTTTGTAACAAACAACAGGACATTAGCGCCGGTTCGGGTTAGGGAGGGACATCTAGGGAGAAGATGACAGAGTTAACTCCATGGGTTGTCTTTTATAATGATACGATATGTCTGTCTGACTGTCCGTCGTCTGCTCCTCTGCCCGACTGCCTTCCTGTCTGTCCACTTACCTGCCCACCTGCCCTCCTGTCTGTGTACCTGCCGGCCTGTCTGTCCGTTTATCTGACCGCCTGTCTCTCCGTCCACCTGACCGCTTGTCTGCCCATCTACCTGCCCTACTGTCTGTCTGCTTGTCTAAATCTGTTTCCACCTGCCGGCATGTCTGCTCATTTACCATTGCTTGTCTGTCTTCTATCTAAATCTGTTATCTGCATGTCTGACTAAATCTGTCCGTCTACCTGCCTGCATGTCTGGGTAGTAAAGATCATAGAGGAAGCCAGCTATAGATCCCACTCCACCATGCGAAGACACTGTATATCGGAAAACAATCCCTGCACACTATAAAATCAGAAAAATCTAACGTTTATGAATGTGAGTGTCACGCTCTCTCCTCTCTCTCTCTCTCTCTCTCTCTCTCTCTCTCTCTCTCTCTCTCTCTCTCTCTCTCTCTCTCTCTCTCTCTCACTCTCTCTCTCTGTTTCTCCCTCTTCCCCTCTCTCTATCTATATCCCTCTCTCTCCTCTCCCTGTCTCCCTTTGTCTCTCTCTCCCTCTCTCTCTATCTATATCCCTCTCTCTTTCCCCCTCTCTCAATATCTCTCTATCCCTCTCTACCCTCTTCCTCTCTCTATCTATATCCCTCTCTCTCCCCTCTCTCTATCTCATTCTTTGTATTTCCCTCTCCCTCTCTCTCCCTCTCTATCTATATCCCTCTCGCTCTCCTTTCTTTCTATCTCACTCCCTCTCTCTATCTCACTCTCTCTATCGCCCTCTTTATCTCTCTCTATCCCCCCTCTATCTCTCTCTGTCTGTCTGTCTCTCTCTCTTCTCTCTCTCTCTCTCTTCTCTCTCTCTCTCTCTCTCTCTCTCTCTCACTCTGGCTGGTGAGCAGGATCGCAGCTGCCCTTTATGAACACACAGCCTACACAAGTAAATCAACTGATTCAGTGTCAAACAAACTAGGTTTGGGCCAAACATGGCACACAATCAAATGAACAAGTATTATCATGTACATTCCCGTTCACTGAACACTGCAATTGGGGAAGATACCACGCAACAAAATAAATGACACTATGACCCAAGTATGACGATACACCGTCCTTCTGAGTAAATAGGGGAGGTGGATATTTGACGATATATTATCCTTACACTCAGGAAATAAATGACCGTAGACCCCGAGGTAGACCAAGAAGACGGTGGAGAGATAATATATATATACAGACCTACAAGCACTTGGAATCAACGACTGGCAAGAGAAGGTCAACCAGAGAGACGAAGGGAGACGGATTGTATCTGCAGCAAAGAACCTCAATGGCTCGGAACGCTGAAGAAGAAGAAGATTATCCTTCCGCACTGAATCAATTAACAGTAATAAAGGTTCCAGGTGCTGGAAGAATATTGACACCTGCGGATCACGCCCTTGTATGCAGACAGGGCAGACAGATCTATGGATGAGTGGTGTGCGGAAACAGGCTGTCTGCAACCCAGAAAGGCATCTGTACTTTGGTGCTGAAGAACAGAACTGCCGAGAAGGATGTGTTTGTTGTTGTTGTTATTGTTGTCTTCCAGTCGTGGGGAGATATTATTGAATTTCTAGTGCCCGTGACAAGCACTTTTCCTCCAATTTCCCCCGGGATTCTTGAGCTTGTTTCTAGGATCTAGGTTTATCATAGGTTTCTTACCTACTACACCTGAGAAGGAGATACCAGGTGTTATAACAGACGGCTATGTGACCCAACAGGGAGAACCTGATCAAACCTGGGAGTAACCTTAGACGCACGCTTGTTCTTCAAGAATCATCTTCCAGACAGGTATATGTTTTCATTGACCTGGCGTTCCAGGTCAACGCAACCTAATATGGGTCATGCTCATCCTATGCAATGCAGATAAGCTTGGGCGGTCATTTGTCGCCTTATCACACGATCACCAGAGTAGTGGATCAGCTCCGTATTCTTGTCTCGATACCACGCAGCCAGAGTTAAGGTAGTTGCATATCTTTTACAGGACGTAGTAGTCAGCCACAAAAGTTTTTGGCTGTTTGTGATTTCTTAGCAAGTTTACGTTCAGTAGTTTGCCATTGCTTTCTGAACGACCGGTACTCACACCATTGTATTTACCTTTCTACATCTCCCTTGTTGGTGGACGGGTAGGGAATGCGTGTGTGGGTGGGGAGAGGTGTGTGGTGTGTTGATTAGGGATATTGTGTGGGTGAGGTATGTGTGTGTGGATGGGGGATTTTTGTGGTGTGTGGGTGGGGGTATGTGGGGTGGATGGTTAAGGGTATCTGTGTGGGTGTGGGTGGGAATATTGTGCGGTATGTGGGTGGGGGATATGTGTGTGGTGTGTAGGTTGGGATGTGTGGTGGTATGTGGGTTTGGGATGTGTTGGTGAGGGATATGTGTGTGTGTGGTGCGTGGGTTGGGAATATTGCGTGGTAGGGGATGTATGTGATGTGCGGGTGGGGGATTCTGTAGTGGGGGATTGGGTTAAGGCATGTATGGGTGGGTGGAGGATGTATGTGTGGGTGGTGGGGGTGTGTGTGAGTGGATTGGGGATGTATGGGTGGTTAGGGAGATGTGTGTGTTGGGGGGCGGGGGTAGGGAGATGTCAGTTGGTGGGGATGTGTGTGTATGGTTTGGGGATGTGTGAGTGGATGTGCGATATGTGGGTTGGTGGGGGATTGTGTGCGTGGGTGGTGAATATGTGGTCAATGGAGATGTGGCTGGGGGATGGGTGGTTTGAGGTGTGGATGGGGAGATGATGTGTGGGTTAGGATGTATATGTGGGTGGGCGTGGGATGTGTGGGTTGGTGGGGGAATGTTTGTGGGTGGCGAGTGTGTTTTGGTTGGGGGAACAGGTGAGGCGAGAGTGTGTGGGTGGGGGATGTGCGAAAGGTGGATGGGTCGGTTGGTGGGGTATGTATGTGTCCCTTGGTGTGTGTGTGTGTGTGTGGGTAGGTGGGTGTGTGTGTGTGGGTGGGGTGATGTATGGGTAGGTGGGAGATGGGCCTCATAACATGGTAATTTGCCTTGTTTATGTTTACAACATTCATTTCACAATGTTTATTTTTCTTCCTATGTAAATGTATAATGCTCTTGATGAATGAAAGACGAATGATTGGAAGGGCCGAATGTAAGGCGCGCCTGCGCGCCCAATTTGTATCCCTAATAAAGTTGACTTAACTTGACTTGACTTGACTTGCTCCCTTGCTCTCTCTCTCTCTCTCTCTCTCTCTCTCTCTCTCTCTCTCTCTCTCTCTCTCTCTCTCTCTCTCACTCTCTCTCGCACCCCCCCCCCCCCCAAAAAAAAAAAAATATTCTTACCAGTTGTCACCAAGTAAGGACTCTGCTTTGAAAGTGATGGCAACGGCTGAAGTGAAGCAACGAATGTTGTTCATGGTTCACAAGGATCTCATTATTTCGCTGAATAGTGTGATTGTTGCAGAATCTCATAGCCCGCTGGTGAAGCTACACGCAAAAGCAAGCTATGCTCTGCGGTATACGGGGTTTCCCGTTTGATATTGGTACTTGATCGTATTTACCATCCACCTTCACTTCCACGAATTTCACAGTGCTATGAAAGCTCAAAGCAGCGGTTAAAATAGATGGCGAGACATAAGCTTGGTTTAAAGTCAAGCAAGGAGTCCGTCAGGTTAGAATAGATGGCGAGACATAAGATTCGTTTGACATCAAGCAAGGAGTCCGTCAGGTTAGAATAGATGGCGAGACATCAGATTGGTTTGCCTTTAAGAAAGGAGTCCGTCAACTTAGAATAGATGGAGAGACATCAGATTCGTTTGACATCAAACAAGGAGTCCGTCAGTTTAGAATATATGGCGAGACATCAGATTCGTTTGACATCAAGCAAGGAGTCAGTCAGGGTAGAATAGATGACGAGACATCAGATTAGTTTGCCATTAAAAAATGAATCTGTCGTGATAGAATAGACGGCGAGACATCACAATGGTTTTACATTAAGAAAGGAGTCCGCCAGGTTAGAATAGATGGCGAGACATTGTCGCGGAATCACTGTGGTTAGCGATAAGATGATTAAACTAACAGAGACAGCCTGTTTTCACAGCTGCAATTGTTTGTTACAAGTAACGAAACACACACGGCGGATCAAAGGAAGCCGCGGGTCTTTGAGAAGTCCCGGGGAAAACGGGAAATGTCGGCTTGTTGTTATGTTGAATCGCGAGATAAAGGGACAGACGGTTGCTTTAGTTGTAGAAAGGGGAGACGAAAATTCCTGTGAAGTTAGGGACGGATTGTCTGCCCCTGGGAACACCTGTTGCATAAAACATAAAGTCTTTTGCCGCCATCGCGAAGAAGGGAATTGAACTAGACAGAAGTGTTTCGACTCGCTCTGTTTTAGTTTAGGAATAGAATCGCATGTGTTATGTATCAATTAACATGTGTCTTTTATGGCAAATTGTGAATTCGATTCCGGATTGAGCGAGCATTTAAAGGTATTTGCGGAATAGCATCTAGCTGTAAATAATGTGGATTAGCTTAGTGAGAGATAGAGTTTAGAACTCTATCATAGCGGGTTAGGTAGTCAAGGAGGATCGGCGACCGTAGGCAATCGCATTGTTAAAATTAACTAGTGTGAGAAGTCAAGTAGCTCAGCTGGTTGGGAATAGTGAAATGGGATGATGTTTAGAGAGATTGAGGATGGGGGGCGATAGGGAGAATGTCCAATGGTAGGATCTTCCAGTGGGGTCTACTGGGGTTCTACACTTAACATTTTGCTCTGTCCTTGTTGTCACGAGACCACTTGAGTTTACGATCAGATGATGGATTGACAGAGACAATTGTCTCTAGCCCGCCCAAACGCTTTGTTGAGGGGTGTTTCATCAGATCAAAGCACAGTCTGGATTCCTTGAGAATTCCCCGACATCAAAAGAAACGTCGGCATTCTGTTTTCGGGAGAATAAAGGAGAGGGGAGTGCCGTCTTGACCTGAATTCTGGCCACGTGAATGACGTCACTCGAGCAACTTTTTCGGCTGTTGGAAGTTGACGAAACTTGTGATCAGTCTGTGGATGAACTACAGATAACGGGAGTCTTTGTTTGTTCCAATTCGAATGGAGAAGGGATTCACAGTGTCCCATGTTGTTTTGAAACAAGGGACATTTTTTTCATGTTGTGAATTGTGAATTCCAACTCGGAACACTAGCATAAGGTAGTTTATTTATAAATAGAGTTAGGACTTGGACTTAGCAGTAGTGTGTTGTGTGAATGTAGTCTAGGAGCGTCGGCCGCAGCTGGCTGATGCCTAATAATAATAATAATAATAATAAGTCTTTATTTTCAAAGGGTTAAGAATTGGGCACGCAGGCCCGTCTGACATTCTGCCCTTCTTCTCTATTTCCTCTCATACATTCTTTCATTCAACATCACTTATGAAGCAACTTTTGACAACAAAAGAACATTAAAACGCATGAAAAATAATCAATAACAAATGACTCACTGAAGCAGTGTTTAACATGGGCATTATAAATACCTAAGGAGGGTGTAACTTGCCATACATAAGGGAATGTTTTTTGGCTAGTTGTCGTTTGAGATAAGTTACCATTATTGTCTTTTTTGTGTTGTTTGTTATGGGGGCATGTAGTCTGTACTAAGGTAGTGTTCAAACAGGTTGCGAATGTATGTATCATGATTGGTGGTGTCTTTGATTTCTTGTGGAAGATTGTTCCACAACTGAGCGGCAGAGTATGCTAAGCTTGTTTTATATAAGTCTATCCTAGGTTTAGGGACATGAAGTATATTTAGTCGTTCGCTATGTCTAGCGTTATATTTAAACAATGGCCAAAGGTAGCTTGGAGCATTTTGAAATAGGATTTTGTGAATTAGTTTGGTTTTATTAAAAAGCAGGCGCTTGTGGAGTGGCAGTAACCGGAGACGTTTATATAGGTTAGAATTGTCGGTAAGCTTTTCACCATTAATTAAACGCACTGCCCTTTTCTGGAGTGAATATAGGCGTTTTGTTATTGATTTGGAGCATCCATCCCAGACTGTGGAGCAGTAATCAATATGTGTTTGTATATGAGAAGTATAGAATATCTTTCTTGTGTTTTCGTCAAGGAAATTTTTAATTTTGGCAAGTTGGTATACTTTTTTGGCTATTTGTTTAACTAGAGCATGAACATGTGAGTTAAAAGTTAGATTTTGATCTATGATAACACCCAGTGTCTTGTGCTCGGTGACACTTTCTACAGGCGTGCTGCCAATGTGCAGCTGAAGAGTTCTCTGCGAGTTTAGAGTGTGAAGTCTTTTCCTGGTTCCTATTAACATAGACTTTGTTTTAGTAATGTTAATTTGCATGCGGTTTGCATGACTCCAGTTAACTACACTATTTATTTCCTGTTGCAAGGATAATTCTAGCACATTACGATCAACAGCGTTTGTATATACTGTGCAGTCATCAGCAAATAGATCGCAGGACGACGACAGATTTAATGGAAGATCATTTATATAAATGGCAAATAATAGAGGGCCAAGAATAGACCCCTGAGGTACTCCAATATTAATGGTAATGGCTTGAGATAAAACTTTATTGTGTGATACTACTTGCTTTCTGTCTAATAAGAATGATTTTATTAATGTCACTATATTAAAACTTACTTTCATTGTTTCTAGTTTTTTAATTAGAATAGTATGATCTATCATATCGAATGCTTTCCTAAAGTCTATAAACACCGCTCCACATAGAGTATTGTTGTTAATATTTTGATGCCAGTTTTCTATCATGTTTGTTAGTGCCGTATGGCAAGAATATTTTGGCCGAAATCCTGACTGACTGTCAACTATCAGTTTATGGCGAACTAAGTGATCTAGTGTTGTTTTGTGGATGTGCTTTTCTATCGGTTTGGATAATGAGGATAATATGGAAATTGGTCTATAATTACTCATGAGACGATCGTCTAGAGGACCAGCTTTTAAATGAGGATACACTTTAGCGATTTTAAAGGCTGATGGGAAGTGACCTCTGGTTAGACATTGATTATATATAAAAGTTAGTGACTCGCAGATCGCCGGTGCAGCAAGCGAAGGATCCGACTACTAATTCCATCTAGTCCTGATGAGTTATTGTTTTTTTAGATTACGGAGATGAGTAAATACTTCAGTTGTCGTCATTAGCGGTATGTTGGAGGAAATGTGTCCATAGCATTTGTTCTCACAGAATGATGATAATAAAGATATGTCATGAGGCGCATCTGGTATTGCAGCCTTCAGTTGGTTTATGTCGGACTGAAAGTATCTACTGAATTGATCACATGTAACCTGATTTGATGGTAATGATTGTGATGATTTGTGTTTGTTTGTCAAGGTATTAATTGCTTTCCATATATCTTTAGTGTTGGTTTTATCTATTACTATGTTCTTAAAATAGTTTTTCTTTTCCTTCCGAATAACATATTGAACTTTGTTTCTCAGACTACGGTACATAGTTAGATCTCTATTTTTGTGAGCCCTGTCGCGATCTCTCATCAGTTCAACTATCTCCTGTGTGATCCACGGGGGCTTTGTGTGATGTTTAACACGAACTTCCTTAAATGGAACATGTTTATCAAATATACTTAGAAAGGTCTTTAGCCAGTGGTCCAGAGCATCGTCTGGGTCAGGAAGCTGGTAAACATAATCTAGAGATGAGTTGACCAAATCTTGTGAGAAGACGTCTCGATTGAAATTTTTGTAATTTATATATTTTATGCTTATATGTTTGTGTTTGGGAGTTTTGGTGCCCCTTTTCGACCACGTGCAACATACTGGATAGTGATCGCTCATTGCATTGATAGGTACACTACATTCTGTGATGTTATCAGCACACGTAGTATAAATATGATCTATAAGTGTTGCAGATGATTTAGTGATTCTAGTGGCTTGTTTGACTAACTGTTGGAAATTATATGACTCTATTGTTTTCCCATGTTTTGTTTGATTTGTTAGCGTCTATGTTGAAGTCACCTAGCAATATTATTTCCCTAGCATTACTAAAGACTACATCCATCATAGTGGTGACTTTTTCATACCAGATATTTCCTGCTTGGGGTTTCGATAAAGATAGCCAACTACTAGCGGTATGCAATTTTGAAGTTTAACCTCTATCCATACACACTCAATCTCACAGGTTTCAAAGTCTAGCCTGCGGTGGGCGTTAAGCGAGTTGGAAATATAAACTGCAATACCCGTCTCTTGTTTCTGATAGGGATCTCTTCTAATGGTTTTAAAACCTCTGATAGCGATGTCATCATCTGAGATGTTGCCATTTAATCGACTTTCGCTAACGCCAAACATGTGAAAATTTTGATTAAGTATAAGTGATAGTTCGGGCAGCTTCCCTAATAGATGGCATATGTTTACATGCCCGATTCTGAGCCCATTATTCCTGAGCCAGTGTTCGTACTTATTAGACATTTCAACAATGCGTAATCACAAGTTTAAAAGCAAAACACACACACACAAAGTGAATACAACTTACGTCCCTTATTACAAAAACACACTCTAAAGTACAGAGAAACAGTAATATCTCTGTAAATATATAAAAATACGTACACAGATCCGTAAGGAAGAGCAGTGAAGACCCCCTCACTCACCGTGAAAACACAATTAGAATTATTATAAAAGCTATACAGCTAAGTACTATCAATTAATATAAAGTCAAAACCAGTCAATGTTTGTAATAACTTATAACCTAATACGTTACTAGATCAAGTTATAACCAAATATGCAGATAAACGTTTAAGGAGAGGCTGTTTCTTGTACCGAGATCCGGTGTAGCTTTGTCCTAAGTTGCTAGTAAATACCAGGTTGTGTTGGTTGTTGGTATAGCGACATTATAAGTGCTTGACGAAGTGTAGCTGGGCTATACCGTGTGAGGTGCAACCATTCTGGATTACAATTAAATGGGTACTGATGATGTCTCATGGGTATGTAATGACTACCAACTAGAGCCTCTGGTTGGTGGCTAACAGGAGGTTGTGCTGGCACGTCGTTGTTGCTGAGAGTCGGATCCTTTCTGGGGAGAATAGGAATCATATCTTCGTAATTACTACCCTCCTGTGTGAAAGACGACGTATTTAACGGACTTGGTGTTGTGGTAGTGTCCCGTCTGGCTTGGATTTCAGGTGCAGTGGTTATGAGTGGTCTGCACACTTCTGTCCTATTGGTACTTGATGTGACGGGAGTATGTCGTCTGGCTTGAGTTTCAGGAGTAGCTAAAAGTGTCCGGCGCGATCCCGTATTGGATGTATGGTATGTCCGTTCTGGATATTTTAAATTCTTGGCGAGAAAACTGGTGCCCAATGTAGATAAATGTATTTGATCCTTGTAAAGACTCTTTTTTGGTGCACCAGCCTGTGAAGTGAATGATGCTGTATTGTTGATGAATTGTATCTTGTTTTGAGAACAGAACTTCTGCAACATGTTGTTATTTATGTCAGCTAGACGGCGCTGGTGTCCATAACTCGGTGATATGATGGAGGAGAAGAAAATGGATGAGTTAGGAAAAGTGTGACGTAATCCGTTCAAGAGTGCCAGCAGTTGAGACCCTGTGATTTGTTGGTTGTTCATGGTGTCCCTTACCACCCAAATGTGACGAACTACTCTGCTTTATGCCAGAGTATAGTTCTATGTTAACCAGGATAAATATCTGAGTGGGGCCTTTGGCCCACAATCACATATAGTGGGTTCGAATAGGGTTTTTCACTCACAGAATGTTCTATTTTCAACAGGTTCCACGTTGTAAAAGAAAGGAAGTATTACTACGAGGTGTGGACAATGCCAGTCACACAGAGTGCTATTGTACTGTACCGGAGAAATTAAGGACAACTGGGAGAGGAGGAAAATGGCAGTCACACTGAGTGAAGTTATTTTAAATGGTGTCGGCAATGGGACACCGTTCCACCAATCATGGCCTCATCAAAGCCCAGAGTGTTTAACATAAAAAGGGCTGGTTGTCAGTGACTGAGGTCCTGAAAAGGCAGATTCATATTAACAGTGATGACTTCTCAGAACAATAACATTATTATATAAAGAAGGTATAATGGTGATTACTTCTCAGGACAATAACGTTATTATATAGAGTAGGCATAATGGTGATTACTTCTCAGGACAATAACATTATTATATAGAGAAGGCTTAATGGTGGGGAAACCTGTTCTGTAAACTTGTACAAACATACAGGAGGAACTTACTCGAACAGACATCATCAGAGTGTTTCTTGGGGAGTCGTGTGAGAGAAGTGCCGAGATTCCTAGGTTCCAGGATCGTTATAGACACATTAAATACATCGGGGGTTCTGAACTTATGGACTTTGGTATACCATATTCAGTAGTGGAGACCAGTCACCGGACTATATAGGATTAACTCCAAGGAGTCAACCATTTTCCGGAGAGACGCTTCATTCGGTGAGACCTGTTTGGAACTTACTATGGTGTGATGTGGTATGGCCGACCGTGATGATGAACGATCCTGGGCTCACTGATCTCTTCTCGCATACACCATAGAAAATACTACATATTTCCACACACAAACAGTGCACACACACACGTGACACTTTTCTGTATTAAATGTTTTATTTTATCATTTGTTAAAATACAGTCTTGTGTGGGTATGTTCTGGAGGATTATGAAGGGTATTGTTTAGTGGTAAGAAGAAGAAGAAGAGAGAGAGATAGCGTACCTGAGACTGACAGGGGGTATGTAGACAAAGTCCGGCAGAAGCCCAATCTTAGGAAAGGGAATTTAAACAGTGTGCCTGTTGACTCCACTTCTCCCCTAGGGACGACTGGCGACATTTATGGGGGCTCGTCCGGAATGGTAATATCACATTAAGGATAACGACATTTACATGGGCACGTCACACGGGAAGGTTACATTACCTTAATGTTGGTGATATTACATTATTGTGGGTGACATTACCATGATAGAGGTAGGGCCGGACAGTTAAAGATCCTGTTATGGTGAATGTGGATAGGTGTTAAGACCCATAACTTACCTGTTTACACTTTTCAAGTCTACATAGGTCTGTGGTCCTAATTCTACTCTTCTCACTTAGTGATTGTGTTGTGTTGTGTTGCGTGGTGTTATATATATAGATACATTGTATTTAGTCATTATCTATATATGTGTCTTGGTGTAATTTAGACTCAATCTGTTGACTCACCTCTCTGAAAAATGGCCACTCCTAAACTAGATCTGGCAGAACTAAAGGCAACGGGGGAAGCAATGGGATTGTCGGGGTCTGTACTAACAGATTACATACAGGAGGTGGAGAGGGATATTCGCCAAGCAGAAAGGGAAAATCGGAAGGCCGAGATGGAATTGAGAAAGATGGCGGTAGAAACCAAGAGGATGGAAGCAGAACAAACTGCTAAGAAATTGGAAGCAGAGCAAGCTGCTAAGAAATTGGAAGCAAAACAAGCTGCTAAGAAATTGGAAGCAGAGCAAGCCATGAGAAGGCTGGAAATTGAAGCTGAGCAGGCAGCTAAGAAACTGGAAGCTGAGCAAGCAGATAAGATACTTGAGGTTGAGCAAGCTGCTAAGCAACGGGAAGCTAAACAGGAAGCTCAGAAAAGGGAGCACGAGTACCGAATGCGGGAACTCGAGCTTAAGAGGCAATCCAGTGGGGAAACTGAGGGAGCATTGGAAGGTTCCTCTCTCCCTGGCTCAACACCAGTAGGTGGGCATAGTTATCATGCTATGAAGCTCCCTCTAGCGATCTACGAGGATGACAAAGAGAAGATTGACCAGTACCTTCAACGCTTCGAAGCCATGTCTGTTGCTATGGGTCTGGATCGTTACAAATGGTGTCTTAAGCTATCCCAGGGATTACGCGGGACCGGCTGCGAGGTTTATTCTCGTCTGCCACCAGGGCATGAGAACAATTACGACGAATTGAACGCTGCTTTGCTGAAACATTACGAGATCACATCAAATACATATAGGAAGAAGTTTCGATTAGCGAAAAGAGCCAGGAGAGCTATTTGCCGCCTACAGTTTGCGCCTGAAATCCTACCTCCAGAAATGGATGGATTTGGCGGGGTTCAAGCATGACTATGAGAGTCTGGAAGAGCTCATGATAGTCGACCAGATGCGACAGCAAATGTCAGAACCTCTAAAGACATTCTTGGGAGAACAAGGGGCGGAACGGCTTGATGTGGTGAATAAGCTGGCGGAAAGATTCGTTGAAGTCCATGGAGAAACATGACCGAAAGAAATTCAAAGGCTCAGAAACAAAGAAAGTGGAACCTTATGCAAACACTTCAGAAGAGTCCAGAGAAGACAAAGGATGGGAGACAGAGCCCACCCAACTCTAAACCGAAACGACAGTGGTCTTATAAGTGGTGTTCGATCTGCAAGTCGCCCTGTCACAACACAAAAGACTGGAAATCGAAAACGAAAAGCTTTCACTTCGCAGCCTGCCGCGTGGCTCCAAAGGTGGTTGCCACCGAAAAGGTCGAAGTCGTTGAAGGAACTCTGGACCAAGAGAGGCCACCTGTGGTCGAACTGATTGAAGTCAACGGCCAGCAGGTTACCTGTCTCTATGATACTGGTTTGGACGGGGAACCTGTGATTGATGTCAGCGTGGTACGCCCAGACCAACTCACAGGGGAGAATATTGAGATACAGCCTGCAATGAGGAGTGCTGTTGCCATGACGCTGCCAATCGCCAAGGTGGAGATTAAATCCAGGTACGTCACAGGCATCATTCCAGCAGCTGTGTTATCTGATTCCATATTTCCCGTGATCCTTGTTACGAAATACGTGTTCTTGGGGATGCCCAAACAACCCGCCCACAGGGGAACATCAGCCATTGGATCCAAATGGAAGGAAAAGGGGGCAGACACGCTATGCCACAACCCCGTGCCTGGGGAATTGCATACTGCCCAGAGGAAGGACCCAACATTCCGTCCTTGCTACAGGAAGCTGCAAAGAAGTGCTGAGCCACCAAAACGGGGGCAGTACTTTCTGAGGAATCGACTGCTCTATCGGAGAGCTGGAAGGGGAGACACACTGCATGAGCAGTTGGTGGTCCCAGAGGCCCACCGTCCTCACATTTTTCAGAGCGGTTTCACCATATCCGGAAGACAGACATCCGAGAATCGACATATGGGTGTCAGAGAGACGTTGCAGCAGATTTCCGGCCATTATTGCTGGCCAGGAATGACCGGTGATGTACACCGGTTGGTTAAGTCTTGTCCAGAGTGCCAGAAGGCACCACCCAAAAATCGAACGGAGAGTAAAGGAGCTCTTAAGGTGGGAGAGAAAGTAGTAGTGTGGGGACCAGCAGAGACCAACATGCTGCAAGCAGGATGGCATGGACCTTATCCTGTGGTAAAGGTTGTGTCCAGGAACACCTACGAAATCCGGATCGGGGGAGAACTGAAAAGTCTTCCTAGGCATCTCATGCAGAAATATGAGGAGAGAAATCGGATATCAAATCTTCTCACCTTATGGTGATGACAGCCATTGGGAAAAAGGTTAAGGGTCCAGACGAAGACCAGAGATCCCAAGTACTACATAGGAAGGCCTATGGGAACGTACGAGGTAGGTCAGATTTTTCAGCCGAAGAGAGGAGGGAAATCAAACGTCAGGGAGAGGCCCATAGTGAAAAATATTCCCTAGTAACCCAGTTCAGAAGAAGTGGGTAACGTCAGGAACGGCGCGAGATACCCAGGACTCCCACCGAAGATAGGCCGACCGGATCCAACATCGACCGAGATGGTCCTGGAAGCAAAAATACAGGAGCTTTGGGGAAGACGATTCTGTCCAACGAGGACGATACCGCAAATCCCAGGATGCAAACCTTGAGGAAACTAAGCGGATATGGAGACACTGTTACAATCAGGATGGAACGATCCGTCTGTATTGTGAGCCATCGCTTACGCAGGTCGGAAGTTGGTCGACCGAACGTACAGGAGCGATACGCCAACACTAGTGTCTGGCATATGAGGATATAGGCTATCAGTGAGATCGCCAAATTGCTGGGGAGGCAATACATTTGAGGGTACAGGCAGACCATCAACATGCGATGTGCTAAGCTAACTCCCAGAAACAGAACATGCGCTTGATGAGTGGATTGTGGTGGATCACCTGGATCGAACCTCCAGTGAGAAAGAGTCGATGCGGTCAACTCTCTTAAGAGGGGCCTATGTCACGAGACCATTTGAGTTTACGATCAGATGATGGATTGACAGAGACAATTGTCTCTAGGCCGCCCAAACGCTTTGTTGAGGGGTGTTTCATCAGATCAAAGCACAGTCTTGATTCCTTGAGAATTCCCCGACATCAAAAGAAACGTCGGCATTCTGTTTTCGGGAGATTAAAGGAGAGGGGAATGCCGTCTTGACCTGAATTCTGGCCATGTGAATGACGTCACTCGAGCAACTTTTTCGGCTGTTGGAAGTTGACGAAACTTGTGATCAGTCTGTGGATGAACTACAGATAACGGGAGTCTTTGTTTGTTCCAATTCGAATGGAGATGGGATTCACAGTGTCCCATGTTGTTTGGAAACAAGGGACATTTTTTTTTCATGTTGTGAATTGTGAATTCCAACTCGGAACACTAGCATAAGGTAGTTTATTTATAAATAGAGTTAGGACTTGAACTTAGTGATAGTGTGTTGTGTGAATGTAGTCTATGAGCGTCGGCCGCAGCTGGCTGATGCCTAGCTTAAACTAGGTAGAGTGATATATCATTTCACTCAGCAGGGTAGGACCAATGTAATGGGATGATATTCAGGGAGATTTGGGATAGCTGGGGGATAAAGGAAATATCAATGGTAGAATATTCCGGTAGGGAGGTCTACTGGGGAGCTGTGCGTTTCCTTTTGGTCTTTCCTTTTCCTTACCACCCAAATGTGACGAACTACTCTGCTTTATGCGAGAGTGTAGTTCTAGGTTAACCAGGATAAATATCTGAGTGGGGCCTTTGGCCCACAATCACATATAGTGGGTTCGAATAGGGTTTTTCACTCACAGAATGTTCTATTTTCAACAGGTTCCACGGTGAAAAAGAAAGGAAGTATTACTACGAGGTGTGGACAATGCCAGTCACACTGAGTGCTGTTTTACTGTACCGGAGAAATTAAGGACAACTGGGAGAGGAGGAAAATAGCAGTCACACTGAGTGAAGTTATTTTAAATGGTGTCGGCAATGGGACACCGTTCCACCAATCATGGCCTCATCAAAGCCCAGAGTGTTTAACATAAAAAGGGCTGGTTGTCAGTGACTGAGGTCCTGAAAAGGCAGATTCATATTAACAGTGATGACTTCTCAGAACAATAACATTATTATATAAAGAAGGTATAATGGTGATTACTTCTCAGGACAATAACGTTATTATATAGAGTAGGCATAATGGTGATTACTTCTCAGGACAATAACATTATTATATAGAGAAGGCTTAATGGTGGGGAAACCTGTTCTGTAAACTTGTACAAACATACAGGAGGAACTTACTCGAACAGACATCATCAGAGTGTTTCTTGGGGAGTCGTGTGAGAGAAGTGCCGAGATTCCTAGGTTCCAGGATCGTTATAGACACATTAAATACATCGGGGGTTCTGAACTTATGGACTTTGGTATACCATATTCAGTAGTGGAGACCAGTCACCGGAATATATAGGATTAACTCCAAGGAGTCAACCATTTTCCGGAGAGACGCTTCATTCGGTGAGACCTGTTTGGAACTTACTATGGTGTGATGTGGTATGGCCGACCGTGATGATGAACGATCCTGGGCTCACTGATCTCTTCTCGCATACACCATAGAAAATACTACATATTTCCACACACAAACAGTGCACACACACACGTGACACTTTTCTGTATTAAATGTTTTATTTTATCATTTGTTAAAATACAGTCTTGTGTGGGTATGTTCTGGAGGATTATGAAGGGTATTGTTTAGTGGTAAGAAGAAGAAGAAGAGAGAGAGATAGCGTACCTGAGACTGACAGGGGGTGTGTAGACAAAGTCCGGCAGAAGCCCAATCTTAGGAAAGGGAATTTAAACAGTGTGCCTCTTGACTCCACTTCTTCCCTAGGGACGACTGGCGACACTTGTGTTACTCACCTCAGACCGAGGTGATGAGCTCCTCTGCCCATGACAGAGTTGGTTTACTGTCATGTAACTGAGTGAGGCCATCGGCCTACACTCATCTAATAGGGGTCAGTGACAAGTTGCTCTCACCGGCTGTGTTGTTCTCTCTTTTACAGGTTCCCTCAGGTTAGGATGAAAACCACTGAAACATGGCAAATTAAAATCCTGAAGAAAGTAGTGCAGGAAGGTTCATACATCAGCCTTTGCACTGGGCTTATGATAGAAAAGTCTGAAGGACATGGCTCTGGTGAGCCGATGGATACAAGCATCCAACAGGATGATTTCTTAGAACAATAATGTTTGTGTTACACGCCAAACGAGACCTGAACATTGGCAAGTTTTTTTTTTCCACATCCTATGGGAAAATAACAATAGGAAGTGTCAAGAAAATTATTAGATTCCTGTGAGACTATGTACAATACTTGAGAGAGGGAGAGAACTTTAGGACATCTCTTGGAAAGGAATAATATTAATTTCAGGAGACAATGTTCTGCGTTTTCACTATTCAGGAATTGTGAAGTCTCAAACTCTAAGAACATTTAGGGATAGTGTTTATGATCAAGTTAGGAGCAGTATCGGACTATATCTGTGATTGATGTCCTAGTATCGGGAGTATCACAAGTTACTGGAGATAGTCTACATCTGGCAGGAGGGACACATCGTTTGGTGAGGTCTTTTGTGCTGACGCTAATGATGTTGTGTAATCCTTACCATGATGATCGGATGTGGCTCCTGAGCTATTCGGTCTGATTCTGCAGATACACTAGAGCATACGACACACATTCTACACATACACTTCTCACATACGTACACTTTTCTTTATTAAATTAATTTTGTATTAATTTTTTTTTGAAGCTAGAGTTGTTGAGTATGTTGTTTTGGGGAAGTGTGATAGGGGGCATGATCCAGTGGTGAGTGAGAGAGAAAGAGGTATCCATTGACTGAGGGAGTGTTGTGGGCGGAATCTGGTGGATTCTCCAGAATAATGATATGGGGTTAAATATAATGTGGGTGTTGATTCCCCTCACTCCAGGGACGACACTTTAAAGGAAATACACGACAGACATCAGATTCGTTTGGTATCAATCAAGGAGCCCGTCAGGTTAGCATAGATGGCGAGACATCAGATTGACTTGACATGAAGCAAGAGGTCCGTCAGGTTAGAATAAACGACAAGACATCAGATTGGTTTGACATCAAGCAAGGAGTCCGTCAGGTTAGAATAAATGGCGAGACATAAGATTGGTTTGATATAAGAAAAGAGTCCGTCAGGTTAGAATAGATGGCGAGACATCAGATTAGTTTGACATCAAGCAAGGAGTCCGTCAGGTTAGAATAAATGGCGAGACATCATATTGGTTTGACATGAAGAAAGGAGTCTGTCAGGTTATAATAGATGGCGAGACATCACAATGGTTTTACATTAAGAAAGGAGTCCGTCAGGTTAGAATAGATGGCGAGACATCATATTGGTTTGACACCAGGAAAGGAGTCCGTCAGGGCTTTGTGCTGTACCCTGTTTGTTTAACCTGTACGCCGAAAATATAATGAGAAATGCAGAGATGATACAAATAGGGAGCTATATGATATCCAAAATATCGGTGGTCGTGACATACCAGAGATTCGATATGCTGATGATACATTATTGCTATCCACAACACAGAATGGTGTAGAAAACCTAATAACCTCAACCCAATTGAATAGTGAAAATCACAGCTTATATCTTACCATAGCAAACACAAAGATAATGCATACAGATAAAACTACTATGGAGAAAGAAATATATGTTAATGAAGAAACTTTGGAGATGGTGGAAAATTTCGAATATCTTGGGGCTTTGATTACCAACAATGGTGACACAATTAAAGAAATTAAAAGACGAATATCTGTTGCTCTTCAAAGACTGAAACACCTGAATAAATTGTGGAGAAGGACAGATAGAACTTCAAAAATTATATTTTAAAGAGCACGCATCTTTCCCATTGCAACATAAGCCTTTGAGACCCGGAAACGTACTAACCAAGCTGAACAGCGCATAAGTTAGTTAGTTAGTCGACAGATCATCCTCATTGCACATCGAACCATTCAGTCCATAAGTGCTCGGATCCCCTCCTCAGCAAATCCCGCAGCGTGTAGCGGCTAACGACGCCAGTTCTGTGTTGGTTTATCAATCTTCTTTGGCTTCCTGCGTAGTGTTCTTGTTTGGCCACCCCTCTTTTAATTTGCTGCTCTAGCAGTCTGGCCATTGTTGTAGATTCACAGTCATCACTTGGTTCTCGCAACAGTCTTACTTCTTGTAGAGCATTCAGAATGTCAGCATGGTCCATGGCGCGTCCGCCCTCCACAGTAGCCTCACCTGCGAGCTTGTCAGCCCGCTCATTTCCTTGTACTCCCGCATGCCCTGGCACGAAGATGAAACTAATCTTTGCCAGCCGAGACCGCTCCAGAGGCAGCAACCATTCTCTTCGGATCGACCCCTCCTCTATCCTCTTGATCATGTTCATTGAGTCGCTAAGGAAACAAGCCCTAGTGAATGTCTGTGTCTCGAGCCATGTTATTGATTTACTTACTGCCATGACTTCCATGGTCAGGCTACTTGTGGTTTCAGTGAAAGCACCAGAGTCCTCCTTCACAATTCTCCCTCCGGCCTGAGCCGTAAAGGCCCATGAGCTTCTCACATGTCGGACGACCGACCCATCTGTGTAGATGACCGCGTCACTGTCTAGCGAATTCTCGAAAATCAACGCTTGTACTTCAGCCTCCACAGCAGCCGGATTTTCTTGTCTGCATTTCCTATCTAGTTGGATGCAAACTGAAAAGGATGTGCAGAAGTCTGTTGGCACTTGCAGCCACTCCTCGCCAGGTTCTAAGTCCTCAAGTGAACACACCTGTTGAAGAATGTCTTCGGCTTGACCCATTCACGACGTCCTCTTTTTAACCTGCTGCCCTTCACCTTCCTAATTTCACTATGCAGTGGATGTTGTGTGTTTGCGTTAACTCTGAGGTAGGCGCGTGCCCTGCAAACTTGTATTCTCTCTTCAATGGTTGGAAAATCAAGAAGGTAGCGCATCGCCCTGCATGCTGTATCTCTTGTACATCCAAGAATAATGCGCATAACTTCATTCTGTATCCTTTCCATCCTTTCTATCTGCTTATGGCTGAGAGTCAGGATCGCCATCGCATACTCAAAAACAGAAAGGACCAGTCCCTCGTAAAGAAGACATAGATGGCGCTGCTCACAGTTTGCCGCCGCCATCACCCACCTCGCAGCCAAACCCCGCTTGGCCTTTGTTATCACCTGGTCTATGTGCACATTATAAGCAAGGCTTCGATCGAGCCGTATCCCTAGGTAATTCATTGCCTGCGTTCTTTCCACCGTCTCTGAACACAGCATTACAGTTGGTGTTGGAGTGTTGACAATATGATTATTCAACGAGAACCAAGTCACTGTTGCCTTTGTTGGGTTGACCATTGCCCCAGCTTCATCACACCAAGTACTTATGCGATTGAGTTCGGTTTGTAGTTCCACAGCAACCTGCTCTCTATCCTTACCCTGACGATACACTAAAACATTGTCGGCATACGACAATGTCCTGCCAGGTCCAATGATCTGCTCACTGGTGATTCTCACTGTGTAGGCGTTCAACAGTACCGGAGATAATGGTGATCCCTGTGGTAGACCAGGATATATTGTTGTTGGTTCCGAAGTCCAACAGCCACATCTAAAAACTACTTTCCGTTGGAAGAGGGCTGCAGAGATCCAACTAAGGAGGAATCGACTTACTTTTAGTTCAAGAAGCTGAAACATTAAAAAATCCAATGGTACTCTGTTGTGTGCGTCCTCAAGATCAATCGCTGCAGCAAAGGTTTCAATGCCTGAGTGGAAACCTTCATAGACATTATGGGCAAAGACTGCTGCATTGGTCCAGGTTTCTCTTTTTGGACGGTACCCACCCAGGGTAGGTGGGAAAACACATTGCCTCTCTAGCTGGCTTGATATCTTCCTGGCAATTACCTTCTCCAGAAGCTTGCCTATTGTATTCTGCATGGTTATAATTCGATATCCCTGAATTTGTTTGTGGTCTTTGTCAGGCTTCGGCCTTAAGAACAGCGCATAAATGCCTTTGAATATAAATGTTAAAGACGAGTTCTAAGAATATCTCGGATAAAGAAAAGAACAAATGCATCCATACTTCAAAAAACTGAATATTGAAGAAGATTGGCTTTTAAAGACGATAAAACAAAGAAAATTGAAATATTTTGGTCACTTGAAACGTCACGAAAGTTTGGAGAGAACAATAATGGAAGGGTATATGCCTGGGAAGAGAGGAAGAGGAAGGCCAAAGAGAAGATGGGTGCAGGATGTGGCGGATAATCTCCAGATGGGTGTATTGGATGCAGGACATCTTGCTTATGATCGAGAGATATTCCGGAAGGTTTTTATGGGAGCGAGGTTCTGCAAAGGAGGTACTACTGAATGGATGGATGAATGAATGAACTTCGACTTCATTGCACCGGGTTTTATCCCATATGACTCAGTCTCTTTCCACAGGCCAGCCGAAAGTGTCACACAAAGCACTAACACCGTAGCTCCAGCGACGACCTCCAGGAGTCTCCAAGAAAGTCGCACTCTTAAACGGAATGACGTAGCTGAGAATCGAACCCACGAACTTCCGAGCGCGAGGCAGGCAGCGTAACAACTTCATCAAGCAGACTCATTCCGGGTTCCATGATATATGTAAAACTCCACATCATGATTCAAGCCAGGTCTTCTCACGTTAAAAGATAAAGGTCATATCTTTTAGGTAGCGACTTTAGATAGCCTCAGGTGAAGTCCGTCATAGCCTTTACATAGCCCAGAATTCCTGAATATCCCAAGCAGTCCCAATAGACACTGCAACATAACCATAATACACTTCCGTATCCTGTTTCCGGTAGTTCGTGTGATCGTATTTACCATCCACCAAACATTTCCTTTGTTATACCGTTGCTAGGAGAAACCATAATGGTCGACGTGTTCGTTACCAAGGAGACTAATTCGGTTAATTTCTACAACTCTCTGCGAACAGGAATTCATTTTAGCATGTCATTTATGTTTATTGATTATTGCAATATAATACACATGTCCCAAAAGTTAGGGGTCAATAGCGAAAGACAGTCATGAAATATATCGTGAAAATTACAGATGGATAATGAAGGCAAATTAAATAAAAGGGAAAAAAAGAGGCAAGTGAAATATTACGATCACGGTAAAATACATAACACTTATAAAAGCGGAGATCAGCAAGGCCGAATGGATAAGAACGCGCGTTTTTAAACATCCGGTGTTCTAATGCCGAGATAAATGGTTCAATACCTAGACCGGACAGTTGGACTAAAATGTTGACTTCTCATTGACATGGGGACGTAAATTACAAGTACCTCTGAAGTGGGAGTGGGTTCGCCTGATGGCGAGGGACGCTGGTAATAGGGACAGCTAATCCACACGCAAAAATAAGTCCGGTGCTACTAGAGGTAGTGATGACTACACGTGAGTTCAAAGCGAGTGAGTGCAAAAAAAAAAAGAAAAGAAAAAAAAAAGAAACTTCTAAAAACCATACTGAAGGATAAGGTTGAGGGCAAGCGAACAATAGATAGTTAATTAGTCGACAGATCATCCTCATTGCACATCGAACCATTCAGTCCTTAAGTGCTCGGATCCCCTCCTCAGCAAATCCCGCAGCGTGTAGCAGCTCACGACACTAGTTCTGTGTTGGTTTATTACTCTTCTTTGGCTTCCTGCATAGTGATATGTCCCAAAACCTAGACAGGACTTATACAAAACTTACTTTGCGTATTCTGGTGCCCACTTATGGAATGACCTTCCAACAGATCTGAAAACTCCAATGAGTCCCTACACATTCAACCGAAAACTTTTTCAATACTCACTCCATACAGACTATATGCCTCCTTAAGTCACCTAGTGGTATCATTTTTCACTATGTGTGTGTGTGTGTGTGTGTGTGTGAGAGAGAGAGAGAGAGAGAGAGAGAGAGAGAGAGAGAGAGAGAGAATGTGATTGACTGAGTGAGTGAGTGAGAGAGTTGAGTATGAGACAAAGAGAGCGAGAGAGAGTTTGTATGTGTGTGTGAGAAGGTAAGAGAGAGTGAGAGGGAGTGAGTGTGTGAGAGAGAGTGAAACAATGAGAGAGAATGAGAGAGAGAGATAGAGAGAGAGAGAGAGAGAGAGAGAGAGAGAGAGAGAGAGAGAGAGAGAGAGAGAGAGACAATATAGTGTAGTGTGCGTTAAAGAAAAACAAAGAGATATATGCTATTCCATATTTCTTCTGTATCCTCATCTTTCATATTATCATTTTTACTGCCACTTGATTTTAGCATGTACTATATGCACTGCGTATTTCATCATGTTTATGTTAATTCCAGGAATTATATTTTTCATTGAATTGCATAACCTTTTCTTCGTTACACCTTGTATAACATATTGTTATCATCTTCACAATTTTCCCATTTGGGGATGTGTGTGTGTATGTGGGGGGGGGGGGGGGGCGTATGCCGGTGGGGAGATATGGGTGGGTGGGGAGATTTATGTGGGATGAGTGTGGGGATATTGTGGGGGGGGGGGGTCTGCGGGTGGGTGAGGATGTGTGTGTGTGTGTGTGTGTGTGTGAATGAGGGACGTGTGGGTGGAGGATGTGTGTTTTGGGAGAATGTGTATGGGTGGGGGTATGTTTTTTGGGTGGGTGGGTGTGTGTAGGTTTAGTGGGTAGTGAGATTCGTGGATTTGGATGTGTGCGAATGTGTGTGTGGGTGGCATGGGGGATGGGTGTGGGGTTGTGTGTATGGTTGGGGGTGTGTGGTGTGGGTGGGGGATAGGAGTGTGGGTGGGGATGTGTGTGGGTGGGGTGTGTGAATGGGTGGGGGATTATGTGTGGGTGGTCGGCTGTGGGTGGGTGGGAGATGTATGTGTGGAAGAGGGATGTGTTGGTGGTGAGGATGTGTTGGTTGGGGATGCATGTGTGAGGGATGCATGTGTGGGAGATTTGTGTGTGGGTGAGGATGTGTGTGAGTGGGTGGGAGATGTGTGAGTGGGTGAGGGATTTGTATGTGGGTGAGTTGGGAATACGTGTGTGGGTGGGGGTGTTGTGGTTGAGGGATGCGGGGTTGAGGGATGCCTGATTGGGTGTGTGTGTGTGTAGGTGGAGGATGTATGGGTGGGTGAGTGTGTGTGGGTTGGGGGATGGGTGGTGATGTATATGTGGGTAGGGAGAGATGCTTGTGTGGGGATGTGTGTGTTGGTGGGTGCGAGATATGTGGGTGGGTGGCGGGAGATTATGTGGATTGGGGATGTGTGGGTAGGTGCGGGATGTGTGGGTTAGTGGGGAGTGGATGTGATCGTGTGTGGGTGCGCATGTGTGTTAGTGTGTATGTATGCAAGGGAGAGAGAGTTGAGCGCACACATGTGATGTAACATGCTATTCCCTATTTTTTGTGTATTCTCAACTTTTATATTATCATTTTGAAAGCCGCTTGATTCCATACTTGTTTGTGTATTCTCCTCTTTCATAATATCATTTTGTATGCCACTTGATATAATCATGTATAATACGAACACTTGCACATTACTGTAGAGTGAGTGAGAGAGATAGTGAGTGTGAGAGAGAGACTGAGTGAGTGAGTGAGTGAGTGAGTAAGTGAGAGAAAGAGTGTGTGTGTGTGTGTGTGTGTGAGAGAGAGAGAGAGAGAGAGAGAGAGAGAGAGAGAGAGAGAGAGAGAGAGAGAGAGAGAGAGAGAGAAAAGAGAGAGAGAGAAAGTTGAATTGCATCACAAATGTTTATGTTACACAATGTATATGTACAATTTTTCTCAATTGTTTTAAATGTTTGCGAGAATGCTCACGACAATCGTCAGTGTATGTGTGTGTAAAGTGTGGGAGTTTGTTCATACTAGTTTCAGTGATTATGTGAGGCATTATGTAAGTGTACATGTGAGGATGTGTGTGTGGGTGTGTATGTGGGGGATGTGTGTGTGTGGGGATGTATGTGTGGAGGCATTGTGAGTGGATGATTTGTGTGGGTGGATGGGGAATGTGTGGGTGGGTGATGGATGTGTGTGTGGGTGGGGGTTATTTGATTGGATGGTTGGAAGTGTGTGGGTGTTGGTGGGTGGAGGTTGGGTTGGTGGGGAATGTGTATGTGGAGTGGTGAGGGGTGTGTGGGTGAATGGGTGTGTGAGATATGTGTGTGGGTTGAGGGATGGGTGTGTGATGGGTGTGGGGCTGTAAGTGTGGGTGGGGATATGTCTTGTGTGGATGGAGGTGTGTGTGGGTGGGTGGGTGGAGAATGTCTGTATGGGTGGTGAGGGTGTTTGTAGTTGGGGGATGTGTGGGTGGGAGGGAGATAGGTGGGAAGATGTGTGTGTGGGTGAGGGATCTGTGGGTGGGGATGTGAATGGAGGGATGTGTGTGGGGTGACGTGTGTGTGGGTGGGGGATGTGTATATGGGTGGGGTGTTGTATGGGAGGGGAGATATGTGTGGATGCGAGGTGTGTGGGTGGGTGGGGGAGGAGTGATTGGGTATGGGATTTGCGGGTAGGTAAAGGATGTATGTGAGGGTGGGGGATGTGTGTTTGGCTGGGTGGTTGGGGTGTGTGAGTGTGGGTCGGTAGATGGGAGATTATGTTTTAATGGGTGGGCGGGGGATGTGTGGGTGTGAGTGGTTGAGGGATGAGTACGTGACTGGATGGATGTGTGTGGAGATGAGTGTATAGGTGAGGGATGTGTGTGTGGGTGGGAAGATGTGTCTGGGGGTATATGTTGGTGTTTAGGTGTGTGTGTGTGAGTGGGAGGAGTGTGATTGTGGATGGGTGATGTCTTGTTGGGTAGGCATGTGTGCGTGGCGGATGTGTGTGTGGTGGGGGGGGGGAGATGTGTGTGGGTGGTGTGTGTTGGTGGGGGGGGGGTGTGTGGATGGGGTATGTGTGGTTAAGGGATGTGTGATTGGGGGATCGGTGACTGGGGATGAGTGGGTGGGTGGGTTGATGGGTGGAGGATGTGTGAGTGGATAAGTGTGTGTAGTTTCGGAGATGGGTGGAATGTGTGTGTGGGAGAGGAAGTTCGGGATGTGTAGGTGAGTTGGTGAAGATTGTTTGGGTGGGATGTCTGCAAGTGGGGGAAATGTGGGTGGGTGCAGGTTTTGTGTGTGGGTAGGTGCGGGATGTATGGGTTGGCGGGGACATATGTGGATGGGGGATATGTGGTTGGGGGATGTGTGTTTGGTTGGGTGGTTGGGGGTGTGTGGGTGGGTGGTGGAGGATATGTGGGTGGGTGAGTATAAGTGGGTGGAGTATATGGGTGTGGGTAGAGAGATGTGTGTAGGTGGGGGTGTGTGGGTGGGTTATGGGTGCGTGGGTGCATGTATGTGTGCCTGGGGGTGTGTGAGTGGGTGGGGATGTGTGTGTGGGTGGGGAGAAGTGTGTAGGTGGGGGTGTGTGTGGATGTGGGATGTGGGGATGGGTGGGACATGTATGTGTGCCTGGGTGTGTGTGTTTGTGTGTGTCTGGTTGGGTGGGTGGGGAGGTGTGTGTGTGGGATGTTTGGGTGGATGGGAGATGGGTGGGTGGGTTGTGGATGTGTCTCTTAACATGGTAATATGCAATGTTTATGTTTACAACATTATATTGACAGTGTTGTATTTATGTGAATGTATTATGTACTATTGATGAACGAAAGATGGGTGATTGGAAGGGCCGAATGTAAGACTTGCCTGCGTGCCCAATTTATTACCCTTTGAAAATAAAGTCCGTTCGTTCGTTCGTTCGTTCGTTCGTGTTCTTGTTTGGTTACACATATTTTAACTTGCTATTCTCGCAGCCTGACCATGGTTGTAGATTCCCAGTTATCGCTTTGTTCTCGTAAACGACATACTTCTCGTAGAGCATTCAAAATTTCTGCCTGGTCCATGGCTCCTCCGCCTTCCACAGTAGCCCCACCTGCAAGCCTGTCAGCCTGCTTATTTCCTTGTACACCCACATGCTCTGGCACGAAGATGAAACTAATCTTTGCCAGCCGAGACCGCTCCAGAGATAGCAGCCACTCTCTTCGGACCCACCCCATCTCTACCTCCTGAGCACTCATTGAGTCACTAAGGACACTTGCCTTATTGACTGTCTGTGTCTCGAGCCATGTTATTGCTTTACTTACTTCCATGACTTCCATGGTCAGGATGCTTGTGGTAAATTCAAAAGCGCCAGACTCTTCCTTCACAATTTTCCCTCCGGCCTGAGCCGTGAAGGTTCACGAACTTCTTACTCCTCTGACGACCGACCCTCCGTGTAAATGACAGCATCATCCTCTAAAGAATTCTCGAAGATCGGAGCCTATACTTCAGCCTCCACAGCAGCTGGATTCTCTTGTCTGCATTTCCTATCTAGTTGGATGCACACTGAAATGAATGTACAGAACTCTGTTGGCACCCAATCCCCGCCAGGTTCTAAGTCCTCAAGTGAACACACCTGCTCAAGAATATCTTCGGCTTGACCCATCCACGACTTTCCTCTTTTTAACCTGCTGCTATTTACCTTCTTAATCTCACTATGCAGTGGATGTTGTGTATTTGCGTTGACTCTGAGATAGGTACGTGCTTGGGAAATTTGTATTCTGTCTTCAATGGTTGGAAAATCAAGAAGGTAGCGCATGGCCCTGCATGAGGTATCTCTTGTACATCCAAGAATAATGTGCATAGTTTCGTTCTGTATCCTTTCCATCCTTTCTATCTGCTTACTGCTGAGAGTCAGGATCGCCATCGCATACTCAAAAACAGAAAGGACCAGTCCCTCGTAAAGAAGACATAGATGGCGCTGCTCACAGTTTGCCGCCGCCATCACCCGCCTCGAAGCCAAACCCCCCTCGGTCTTTGTTATCACCTGGTCTACGTGCTAAGTATACGCTAGGCTTCGATCAAATCGTATCCCCATTGCCTGCGTTCTTTCCACTGTGTCTGATCCCAGATTTACAGTTGGCGTTGGTGTGTTGACAATATGATTATTCAAAGAGAACCATGTCACTGTTGCCTTTGTTGGGTTGACCATTGCCCCAGCTTCAACACATCAAGTGCTTATGCGATTGAGTTCAGTTTGTGGTTCCACAGCAACCTGATCTCTATCCTTACCCTGACGATACACTAAAACATCGTCGGCATATGACAGTGTCCTCCCCAGTCCAGTGATCTGCTCGCCGGTGATTCTCACAGTGAACGCGTTGAACAGTACCGGAGATAATGGTGAGCCCTGTGGTAGGCCAGGATATATTGTTGTTGGTTCTGAAGTCCAACTGCCACATCTAAACACTACTCTTCATTGGAAGAGGGCTGCAATAATAGGAACAATAGGTAGGCAACGATACAAGAGGAAAGATAACATCAAGAGATGAACGAACAGTAATCTGACAGAATGTACAATCAAGGCAGGTGTTGGAGATCCAATGCAGTCAGCCTGCATTGCGGCACTTGATTGATTGATTGATTGGTTGATTAAAAACCTGGAGATACGGTTAGGACATGTTCGATTACTAAAGTTGTACTCGAGTACAGTAGAGTGGGTTCCAGCGATACGCATGACTGCGGTGTTTAAGTGTGATTGGCATCGTTGTTTTGGGAATTGCATTAGCTGACGATTATGTCCAAATTTCTCTGTGTCTGTTTGTCTGTCTGTCTGTCTGTCTGTCTTTCTGTCTTTCTTTCTTTCTTCGCTTCCCTCGTTTTTTCTTCTATCTCTGCTTGTTTCTCTTTTCTTTCACTCATTTTTTCTTCTTCTCTCATATTCTCTATCGTATTCTCTCCTGTAATTTCGGTGTATCTCTCATTTTTGCTCGCCCTTCTTCTCACTTCCCTTCACTTACCCCCCCCCCCCTCTCTCTCTCTCTCTCTCTCTCTGTCTCTCTCTCTCTCTCTCTATTTCTCTCTCTCTCTCTATTTCTCTCTTCTCTTCTCGCTCTCTTCTCCCTCCTCTCGTTTCCTTTCTTCTTCTATATCTTCCCGTATCTCCTTTCCACCCTCCTCACAGTCTGTGCTCTCCTTCTCTCTCTATTTCTGTCTATATCTCCCTTATCATCTCCTCTCTCTCCCCGACTTTCTCAATTAATGCAATGCCATGACCGCCAGTAAGCTTGACTTCAATGGGTTTTCAATACTTGGTCCTAGAAAGACCGTCTGTCCGTCACTGACTGGATTCCTTTCGAGTTTTCCAATTTCTTTCCTCCTTTCTCTCCATATATACATCTCATTTGGCGCCATATCAGCCCCAGTAAACTGTTTCAGTAGCAAAAACAGTAGGATTGGACCAAACACGGCACACAATCAAAGAACAAGTATTTTAATGTAAACGTCCATTCACTAAGCATTGAAATTGCGGAAGATACTACGAAACAATTCAAACAACACAATCACCCTAGTATGGCGATATAAGGACCTTCTGTCCATATGAGAGGTCATATTTGATGATATATTATCCGTCGACACTGATTTAAGAGTTAAGTATTCCAATCACCATCATCATGTTCCTTGCCAGCTGGCGTAGGAATTCATGTCTCTTCACAGATTTATGTCTTTGGTGTTCTGGATCAACTCTGCTGATGATATTCCTCCATGCCACCGTCTTAGTCCATCCAGCATCAATTCTTTTGATCTACCTCTGCTTCTATTCGCCTTGTTCTTTCCAGTTGTCGCGATGTTCTCCAAAGCCTCTCTTCTCATCACATGGCGTAAGAAAACTATTTGTCTCTTTATTATTGTTGCATATAATGTGTCCGGAGTCTCAGTGGCGAAGTGGTCAAGCCGTTTGACTCGGGCTCCGAAGGTTGTGGGTTCGATTCCGGACCGCGTCCTTCGGTTCACGAGTGAAATTTTTCGCAGACTCCTGTGTGTTATCGCTAGAACCACGGAGTTCATGCTTTGTGCTACACTTTCCGAGCTGCGATAAGAGACCGAGCCAGATGGAATAAAACCCGGAGTAATGAAGTCGACCCTGTCGACTTTTAAGCGACTTTTTTATGCATATAATGTTCTAATTTCATTAGCCTCATACGGGCGATCATTATTAGTTACTCTGGCACTCCAAAGATTTCGCAACATTCGCCTCAGGAAACACATCTCTACTGCTTCGAAGTTCTTCCTAATTTTTTTCATAGCATTTCATGACTCTCTTTCTTACATTAAATGATAGTGACTTACTGCATACGTATTTTAAGTTCGGTACTAAAGTTAATTTGTTTTCACTTCGACAAATTTTCAAGTTCGTTGAACGCTCCTCTGCTATTTTCATTCTAAATTTAATATCTCTGTATGTTTCCCCATCCTGTCTAGTGTTGCAAAGGTCGAGGGTTCGTTTCTGGATTATGTCATTCGGTTCACGAGTGCAACTTTCTCGGATACTCCGGGGGGGGGGGGGGCGTCGCCGGAGCTTCGGAGCTCGTGCAGGCCGCCCTGCGGAAAGAGACCGAGACATGTGAGATAAAACCAATGAAGTCAACCCTCTCGACTCTACACCTTTTAAACCCACTTAGGAATCTGGAAACGTTGGCAGTAAAGTTTTAACTATCCATACATTTCTTTATCTAGGAAAAAGAAAATTGATTTTTCTCCAGCATCGGGGCGAGATAAAGGGCACGAGCCATTTCACTAAACTGCAACAGCAGAAACTGTGTTTCTAGTGAAAGTCAATATCTGCATAAACGGCACGATTACTGATCGTGTATTTTACAGTTCTGTGTGATTTACGAGCCTTCATACGATCTGGAAAGTAACCATCTGGTTATAAACAATAATTGGATAAACGGCAGGTTCAAGACTATTTTATTTGTGGCTGTGTTGTAATGCATGGTTGTTACATATATACGTCTCTTAGTCGATTTGTGTAGCGGGTTTATCCTTTACGCTTCATTTACTTAATCAATGGATTTCCCCTCTGCTGTAGTTCTTATTTGCGTTGGTCGAGATTGGCGAGTTATGTTTGTCAGTCTTAGTGATGTCAATTTACCAGGCTCACTGCGTGATGTTAGTTTATTGGTAGCTTTGTGTGACGTTTGTTTACCAGACTTACCGTGTGATGTTACCGAGGTGAGCACAGTTCTTTTTATGAATGTTTGTGGTGATTTTAATTATTCTGACGTCCACGTCCGACGGTCTGGCGTTCACAACTTGTAGTGACTTTATTATTCTGACGTCCATGTCCGACGGTCTGGCGTTCACAACTTTTGGTGACTTTATTATTCTGACGTCCACACTCCGTACTCTGGCGTTCACAACTTGTAGTAATTTTATTATTCTGACGTCCATGTCCGACGGTCTGGCGTTCACAACTTGTGGTAACTTTATTATTCTTACGTCCATGTCCGACGGTCTGGCGTTCACAACTTGTGGTAAATTTATTATTCTGACGTCCACGTCCGACGATCTGGCCTTCACAACTTGTGGTGACTTTATTATTCTGACGTCCACACTCCGTGCTCTGGCGTTCACAACTTGTGGTGACTTTATGTTATTTGTGAAAATGGTGTGTGAACTTTTTTAAACCTGATTCAGTGACAAAGGACATTGCAAAATATGACGTCCCATTTGAACAGAAAGACAAATTTCGCCATACTAGGGTCATCGTATTATGTATTGTTTCTTAGTATCTTCAGCAATTTTAATCCTCGGTGAACGGAAATTTGTATTATAATAGTTGCGTATCTGATTGTGTACCATTTCTAGTCCAAACCTATCTTTTGTTTGACGCTGAATTAGTTAACAAACTTGTAAAACACGCTTGTGTTGTGTGAAATCTCTAGGTAAATCATTTTACAAATTGTTCTCAGAAATGCTGTTAGTTAATTAGTTAGTTAGTTAACTGTCCAGAGTTGGTTTATCCGGTCATTGAATAGATTTTTCTGAGTTGTATTTGTTACAAAGTTGTAGTATATCCTTGTAAGGTTTTAGTCAGATATGGCTGAGCTATCGTATGACAGTAGACGGTACTACCTGCTTTTTTTTAGCGACGAATGTCAGGTCTTAGTCAGATATAATTGAGCTACCGTATAACAGTAGACGGTACTACCTGCCTTTTGTTAGCGTCAAATGTTTGTCGGAGCTTACCAAACCCGACACCCCACATTGTGCCAACGGCTTCGGGCGGAGGAGTGCATTTGGGAGGGTTCAAGCCGCGAGGAAATGCAATATAAAGACTAAATGGCACGGTAGGGCAGACGAGGCCCTAAGCCTTGGTTGGCAACTGGCCTAAGATCGAAGTTCTGAAGGGCGGACAGTTAGAGCATTGCTTAGCTGATCCGGCAGCTTCTGCAGCTTGTCTTGTCCCAGATGTATTGGTGTTACTTTTCTTCTGAAGTAAACTAGGCACACCTAGAGAGGTATATTGGTGCATGGGCAACACATGGTCTCAACAATTCAGCCCAGACTTTGTGCTATGGGTTGTAGTTATTATGCCTTTTTGAAGCACAATAGAACAAACAATCGTCTTTCAAGACGACCAGGTGCCAATAGTACAACACTAGTTAGTTTGCTAGCAATGTAGCTGGTTAATTAGTTGGCTAGTTATTAAATTAGGTATCAAATTAGTTAATTCGCTTGCTTGCTAGTTTGTCAACCATTCATTCAGTCAATCAGTTAGCTAGCTAGATAGTTAATTCGCAGTTAGTTATTTAGTTAGTTAGTTGGTTGGTAGGTCGGCCAGTTAGTTAATTGATCAAATGGTTGGTTGGTTGGTTGGTTGGTTGGTTGGTTGGTTGGTTGGTTGGTTAATCGACATATTATCCCTACCACAAATGGAACCATTCAGTCCATAACCCAGCAGATCCACTCCTCGTGATCTCATTCAGCATGAAGCGGCTGGCGACACCAGTTTCTGTTTTCGTAAACTATTGGAAACACACTGCACTCTGTTAAACCCTTTTCAGTTATTGATCGGATTTATAATGTCTATTTTGTACATAAAATAAGGGATTATTGCGTTGTTTACTCAAGTCTTTGAGTTCATAACGTGCTGCTAGTTCATCCATGGAGCCTGACTTGTGTAGCGATACAGTATTTCTCCCAAAAAACTTCCCGTCTGCCGCAATCCCAGTCTTCAACCGACGACGTAGATTTTCTGTAGATGCCTTCCTGTCTCCAAGGAAATGTTTCGCATCTAAACGCGGCTCGGAATCTGCAATAGAAACAGGCAAGGCATTTCGTGGGCAGTCCTTGCCTGGCTATTGGAGCAGTTTCTCAAAGCAGGCGTCCAAGGTCACGTTCAAACAGCCGTGTCGTTTTCTTCAGCAGAGTAATCTACGGGGTCGTCTGCGCAACAAGGACGAGTCGTTCGTACTTTTAACGTTGGACAATGATAAACAAGTTGTGGTAAGTATTCATGTTACTTCCCTCATTTCATTTCGTTCTGTGTGACTGTGACTGTGTGAAGCAGAGTGCGTATGCGTGAGTGGTTTTATGTATGATTGAATATATATGGGCGAGAGAGAGGGAGAGAGAGAGAGAGAGAGAGAGAGAGAGTGAGAGAGAGTGAGAGAGAGAAAGAGAGTGAGAGAGAGGGAGAGAGAGAGAGTGAGAGAGAGAGTGAGAGAAAGTGAGAGAGAGTGAGAGTGAGAGAGAGTGAGAGAGTGAGAGAGAGTGAGAGAGAGAGAGTGAGAGAGAGAGTGAGAGAGAGAGAGTGAGAGAGAGTGAGAGAGAGAGTGAGAGAGTGAGAGAGAGTGAGAGAGAGTGAGAGAGAGAGTGAGAGAGTGAGAGAGAGAGTGAGAGAGAGTGAGAGAGAGTGAGAGAGAGAGAGAGTGAGAGAGAGAGAGTGAGAGAGAGTGGGAGAGAGTTAGTGAGTATGTATATATGTATTACGTTTGTAAAAGTAAACTTTTGTTAGTAAGTGTGTATGTATGTGTTTATTAATGTGCGTGCGTATGTCTGCCTGCCTAACTCATAACATGGTAATATTCATTGTTTATGTTTACAACATTCATTTGACAATGCGTTTTTCCTATGTGAATATAACATGCACAATTGATGAACGAAAGATGATTGACTGGAAGGGCCGAATCTAAGACGGTCCTGTGTGCCTAATTTGTCCACCCGTTGAAAAAAAAAAGATCGTTGGTGCATTCGTTGTTTCCACTTCTACCCTAGTAAGTAACAAGTCAACAAACATTCCTTTAATACGCATTAAGGCAGTGTTTCCCAACTTGGGGCCCACGCCCCACAAGGGGGCAATTTGACTGTTAAGGGGAGCAATTCGAAAATGGAAGAAATCGGCTGAATATAACAAAACGGGGAGACTTGAAGTTAACTAAATTGGAACCTGACATAAGATCTCTTTGCAGCAAGCATCAAGCGCAAGGATCTCACTAAATTTAAATAATAAATAATTACTAATAATTCAAATAATATAGAAAAATCTTTCATTAAAATTATTTTGTACTTGAATTTCAGTTCTCCATTATATGTTTTGAAAATTTACTTACTGTGTTTGCTCAATAATTACCTAGTGATTTTTTCCTAAAACCTATCATTCAAGTTTCTTTAGTGAACATTTCAATTTTTGAATATTAAAAATAATGTATATGTTGAGGGGTGGGGGGGGGGGGCAATATGAATTTTAGAAAGGCTTAAGTGGGGCATGGCACAAAAAAGGTTGGGAAACACTGCATTAAGGTATCATGGGTATTTGGTGCGAGGCCGATACTTGTATAGACCATTCTGCACTTCAGGGACGATATGATCAGGATCACGTCTGCCGCCTTTGCTTGCCAAGACATTTACCTCGTACTCATTTTAGGCTGGAAGCCCACTTAAGTTTTTAAAACTTCAAATCAACCCTAATGGCGATCGACCCCGTGACCACCGGGGAGGCGGGCTAGTGTCTCGCCATAAAGCTACCGCTGCTCCCCTTTGACCCTAGAATGTAGCAGAAAGTAAACTATGCATCTTCTTTGTAGTTATTTAATTAGAGCAAAGAGGGAACAATCAATAGATTGTGCAATATATTGCCTGGCATATTTCACTGTAACTCGCCAGCTGAATAATACGTAACTAAATATAAGATGAAATAACATAACTAAATATAAGATGAAGTAACATAAGTAAATATAAGATGGAGTAACATAACTAAATATAAGATGGAGTAACATAACTAAATATGAGATGGAGTAACATAACTAAATATAAGATTGAGTAACATAACTAAAAATAAGATTGAGTCATCATCATCATCATCATCATCATCTTCCACTTCTGCCGTCAAGCGTCGTGGGGAGGAATAATTTGCTTTCCAGCGCCAGGTGGACGGCACTGGATAGTGTCATTCCGTATGGTTGTACAATGTCTCTGATGTCGTCAATCCATTTTCTTCTTGGACGTCCTCGTGGTCTTGTCGCAGATGATCTTTGATGTAAGGCCAGTGATGGTAGTTGCTGATGATGCATTCTAACGACATGGCCAAACCACTTGATCTTCTGTCTTTTAATAAATGTGGCACAAGGTGTTGATCCCACAGTCTGTCTGATAGTAGCATTTCTTACTCGGTCTCGGATTGTTAAGTTGGCAGCTCTCCTCAGGCATCTCATTTCGCAGGTGTTGATTTTGCGAAGGTGTAATTTGGATAAAGTCCAGGTTTGAGATTGGTAGCATAGGGTTGGTGTGAATATGCTGTATGCATATAACTCATGTTAACGTTGCACATGACATTTGTTTATTAGTCAGTATGTTTTTAATCTTGCAAAAGGCTACCTTCGCCATTGCGATTCTTGTTCTAATCTCTTCAAGGCAGTCCCATCAGATGTTATGACTGTTCCGAGATAATTGTACCGATTCACTTGTTGGAGAATATTCCCAGTTACTTGTATATTACATTGTGGTATTTCCTTCTTCTTAGTGACGACCATAATCTGTGTCTTTTTACAATTTAATCCTAACCCAAGTTGTTCACTGTGTGCAACTAAATGTTGCAGATCCTGCTAACTGTCTGCAATCAACACTGTATCATCCGCATATCTAATGTTATTGATGTTATGTCCCCCAATGATGATTCCTTTCATATCATCATTTCTGAAAATACATTCACTGTACAAGGAAAAAAAAATCGGGAGACATCCCTGTCTCACACCTCTCTTAATAGGCTGCTATTGACCTACTTCATTATCAGTCCTTATGGCAGATTGTTGTTTCCAATATATGTTTTGTTTTAACAATATATGTTTTTTTATGAGTCTAAGGCACTATCTACATTGTCGTGAACATCTTCTTCCTTTCCTCGAACATCTCCATCAATGATGATGTTTTTGTTTCCCCCAGACATCCATGTCTTTAATTTTTTTTTTTTTTTTAATTGATGTCGGCATGGATGAATGAATAAAAGTTCTCTTTCTTAAACTTCAAGTGCGCTGATGCCAACTTAGCGGGTTCAACCTCTACACGGTCAATTGGACTGAAATGTTGGCTTCTCAGAATGTGATGTGAGTTCGACTGATGGCGTGGGATACTGGTAAAAGTGAAAGCTAACCCACACCCAAAAACCAGTCCACTGTAGATTACACTCGAGTTCAAGGCGCGCGAAGAAATAAAACATTATCCGGAAACAGTTTTCAGCTATGCGTCTATGATGTGATAGCGCCTTCACATGTTGTAGGCCTGAGAGTAAGGTTGACAGGTGGTGACTCTTTCTCTCACTTTAGCCAGGGATGAGCCCATATCTTTTGTTTTCATGCTCAACATGTTTCATTTTACCAAATAAGGCATACAGTAGACGTAAATATAACGCACGGCACATAACACTAGGTCAGCGATACATTTGGTAGTGGTCAGGCCGCTTGCTTCGGCCTCCTTAGATCGTGGGTTCAATTCCTGACTACACCATTTGCTTCACGGGTGCATTTTCCGTGGAGCGGCCCGCCTAAAGCATCACATAGAGAACGAACTCCGTAGCTCCAGCGACGATCCACATGAGTCTCCGAGAAAACTGCACTTCACAATCAAATGACGCAATCTGGACACAAACCCACGACCTTCGTAGGGCGAGGGAGGAGACTTAACCACGTTGCCACGAAACACCCCACCTCCACACCCTTTACCCATAGAGAAGAAGATAGAGGCAGAAAGGGAAGAGATGGAGAGAGAGAGAGAGAGAGAGAGAGAGAGAGAGAGAGAGAGAAGCATGGGCAGGCATTGGGGCAGAGACTGGCAGTGAGAGGGAGAATGAGACAGAGAAAAAGAGACAGACAGACAGACAGACAGACAGACAGACAGACAGACAGACAGACAGACAGACAGACAGGCAGGCAGGCAGGCAGGCAGACAGACAGACAGACAGACAGACAGACAGACAGACAGACAGACAGACAGGCAGACAGACGTGGATAAATGGTAGAGAAGAAGAGGAAGGCAGCGAGAGATTACAGCTAAGAGAGAAAAGCAGAGACAGAAAGACAGTTCCAGGGACAGAAACAGATAAACATGGTAAGGTATAAAGACAGAGAGGTGGAAAGAAACAGACAGACAGAATATCTAGTTTCTTAGTCTGTTACATCTTTTATTTTGTTTGCGTGAATAATGCAGAAGAACGGATAGACTATCATGGTCTAGAGAGAATGTAGCAGCAGTGGGCGGTTAGAGCATCTGGTAGACAGTTTTCACTCATAGATAGAGAAAAACGGACATATAATCATATTGTATTGGGTGCTATTAGTATTGGAACTCTCCGATGGCTGTTGAAGATGATGACTGATCGCTTATGGGAATGCCCCGAGTGCAATGATGTCGCTTCGTGACTTGACTCAACCGAACCGAACCCAATCCATCTCAACTCATTTCAGCTCAACCCAACCTATCTCAATCTAACTCAACTCAACATTTTATTTGCGTTTGCTCGCTTTGAATTCGAGCGTAGTCCACAAACATGATACTATTACTAGTTTTTTGCTATTACTGGGGAGTACACTGCACTGATTTTGAGTGAGGGTTAGCATTCCCTATTACCAGTGCCGCTCGCCATCTGGTGAAACCTATTCAGCTTCTGAGGTACTGGTTTCCTCCGAAGTCGGAGAGTGTCTGCCTGCACGGCGAGGAACCACCAGTCTGCACACCAATAAGCCAGACATGGGACAACGGATACTCACGCAAACCTCAGTCCGGTATGACATCACATTGATGTTGGACAACAGGATGCCTTCATCCGACATACAGAACTTCACGCTGGAGTTCACAGTCAGCGAATGCAAGCAAGCAAGCAGGTACTGGTAATTTACATCTCCAAGTCAAGGACGAGAAGTCAACATTTATGTTTCAGATGACCAAAATGTGAAACGAACACGCTTCTCGGTCTTTAGCGAATTTATTAACGTCAACCTCTCAGTTACGCTGACCTCCGTCTTATATATATATAAATATATGCAGGCATGGTCGTCCTCGGGGCCATGCAGATGGACACAAATGACCCCCGTGTCCACTAAGTTGACAAGCAGGTGGACTAATCTTATTACTAACGCGGCTCCAACAATCCAAGCCGGTGCCCAAAATAACAATCTACAGACGCCGCGGAGGTAGGATATTGTCTCAGACCCTAGGCCGACCCTAGTGCAGGGGCTCTTAGTCTGGAACAATCAGGGGGCGGCGAGTTTTGGGATGAAAACGGGCTTAAGGTGCTACACGGGAAAACGTAGCCAACACAGAAAGAAGGAAGGAAGGAAGGAAGGACGGAAGGAAGGAAGGAAGGAAGGAAGGAAGGAAGGAAGGAAGGAAGGAAGGAAGGAAGGAATTTAAAACCGCAAAAACAATGAACCTCAGTTTTTCTTCTACAAAGAGGCGAGAGAGAGAGAGAGAGAGAGAGAGAGAGAGAGAGAGAGAGAGAGAGAGAGAGAGAAAGAGAGAGAGAGAGAGAGAGAGAGAGAGAGATGGCGGGGAGGGGGGAGAGAATCGACTTTATTACATCGGGTTTTATCCAATGTGGCTCGGTCTCTTTCCGCATTTCAATTTTAAACAATATTCCTGCTCTGTTGGAGTCATTACTGTAGCTCTGTTTGAGAACCATTGATATGAGCTTAATATCCAATATGAGTCACTGATCCCTTGTCATTCAAGTCGGAGTATGCTGTACGTTGGTTTCTCTGGCAAGGACGCATACCTTGGTAGGGCTGTCAATGTTATGTTACTGTTGGTTTGCTTTTTTGAGGAATAACAGGTTCTTCCGTCTTCAGGACAGTTTGATACTTATATAGCAATGAGGGTTTCTGTGTTGTAGTTAAGTAGTCAGTTATGTAACATGAAGGGTCTCAGTGTAGCGCTTATGTTGTTATTTATATAACACGCTACCCTATGTTGCAATCAAGTGATTTCTTGTATATGTTACCATATGTTACGAGTTATATAACAAAAAGTTGCTATGGCTGTTCTTAGTTATATAACAACACGGGTCTTCTTGTTGTAGTTATGTTGTTACTTAAACAATGAGGGTCTCTATGTCACAGTTAGGTTGTTACTGATATAACAATACAATATCTGTGTCGCAGTTAGGTTGTTACTTATATAACAATAAGGGATCCTGTGTCACAGTTAGGTTTTTACTTTTATAACAATACAGACTCTTTCTTGCAATTAGGTTGTTACTTATATAGCAATGAAGGTCCCTGTGCCACAGTTAGGTTGTTACTTATATAACAGTACATACACTGTGTCACAGTTACGTTGTTACTTATATAACAATGAGGGACCCTGTATCACAGTTAGGTTGTTACTTATATAACAATAAGTATCTGGGTCAGATTTAGGTTATTACCTATATAACAATACAGACTGTCTGTGTCACAGTTCAGTTAAGTTGTTAATTATATAACAATACAGTGTCTGTGTTACAGCTAAGTTGTTACTTATATAACAATTCAGTCTCAGTGTCACTGTTAGGTTGTTACTTATATAACAATACAGTCTCAGTGTCACAGTTAGGTTGTTACTTATATAACAATACAGTCTCAGTGTCACAGTTAGCTTGTTACTTATATAACAATACAGCCTCAGTGTCACAGTTAGGTTGTTACTTATATAACAATACAGTCTATCTGTGTCACAGTTAGGTTGTTGCTTATATGACAACACAGTCTCTGTATCACAGTTAGGTTGTTACTTATATAACAACACAGTCTCTGTGTCACAGTTAGGTTGTTACTTATATAGTATTAAGTCTCCCGGTCACAGTTAGGTTGTAACCTATATAACAATACAGAATATATGTGTCACAGTTAAGTTGTTAATTTTATAACAATACAGTGTCTGTGTCACAGCTAAGTTGTTACTTTTATAACAATACAGTCTCAGTGTCACAGTTAGGTTGTGACTTATATAACAACACAGTCTCAGTGTCACAGTTAGGTTGTTATTTATATAACACCACAGTCTCTGTGTCACAGTTAGGTTGTTACTTATATAACAACACAGTCTCTGTGTCACAGTTAGGTTGTTACTTATATAACAACACAGTCTCAGTGTCACAGTTAGGTTGTTATTTATATAACAACACAGTCTCTGTGTCACAGTTAGGTTGTTACTTGTATAGTATTAAGTCTCCCTGTCACAGTTAGGTTGTAACCTATACAACAATACAGTCTATCTGTGTCACAGTTAGGTTGTTACTTATGTAACAATGAGGGTCACTGTCTCACAGTTAGGTTGTTACTTATATAACAATGAGGGACCCTGTGTCACAGTTAGGTTGTTACTTATATAACAATAAGCCTCAGTGTCACAGTTAGGTTGTTACTTATATAACAATGAGGGACCCTGTGTCACAGTTAGGTTGTTACTTATATAACAATGAGGGACCCTGTGTCACAGTTAGGTTGTTACTTATATAACAATGAGGGACCCTGTGTCACAGTTAGGTTGTTACTTATATAACAATGAGGGACCCTGTGTCACAGTTAGGTTGTTACTTATATAACAATGAGGGACCCTGTGTCACAGTTAGGCTGTTACTTATATAACAATGAGGGACCCTGTGTCACAGTTAGGTTGTTACTTATATAACAATGAGGGACCCTGTGTCACAGTTAGGTTGTAACCTATATAACAATACAGTCTATCTGTGTCACAGTTAGGTTGTTACTTATATAACAATGAGGGTCACTGTCTCACAGTTAGGTTGTTACTTATATAACAATGAGGGACCCTGTGTCACATTTAGGTTGTTACTTATATAACAATAAGCCTCAGTGTCACAGTTAGGTTGTTACTTATATAACAATAAGTCTCAGTGTCACAGTTAGGTTGTTACTTATATAACAATGAGGGCCACTGTGTCACAATTAGGTTGGTACTTACATAACAATAAGTCTCAGTGTCACAGTTAGGTTGTTACTTATATAACAATAAGTCTCAGTGTCACAGTTAGGTTGTTACTTATATAACAATACAGTCTCTGTGTCTCAGTTAGATTGTTATTTTTCTTGACGCATGCCTGCCTACCTACCTGCCTGCCTGCCTATCTACCTGCCTGTCTACCTGCCTGCCTACCTGCCTCCCTGCCCACCTGCCTGCCTACCTGCCTACCTGCCTACCTGCCTACCTGTCTACCTGTCTGCCTACCTGCCTGCCTGCCCACCTGCCTAACTACCTGCCTGTCAACCTGCCCCCGCCCCCGATGGTCATGTGTTCGAATTCTCATGTGGGCGTGTTTGCAAGCTTGACCTGGACATCCGTGCGACCCCGCCTACATGGCTAGTCGGAAATGTTGTGGCAGGTAAAGGCCGCCAGGATGGTACCCACCACCCCCCCCCCCCCAGTCAGCGCCCATTCATCTATGGAGGTATGTGTCTAGCACCGTAAGCCCTATACCATAATGCAACTATGGCGTGTAACATTGTCCTTCACGCTTGTACTGTTACAACAACACGGACCTCCGTGTTACGGTTATATGGTTACATACACGGCAAGTTACTGTGTGTTACAGTTTAGTTGTTAGTTATACAATATGTTTCTTTTTGTTCATCATCATGTGTCATGAGAATAAGCGTGGGCGATCATGTTTCGCCATCTCACACGAGTTTTTGATCAGTTTCTGTGTTCTTGTCTCGATCATGCCACGTGGCCAAGCCATCCAGATATTTACTTCTCTGCCTTCCCCTTCCCCTTGTTCTTTTCCCCGCAATCTTGCCAGTTGTCACCAAGTTCTCTCATGTATATCTTCTTATAACGTGTCCAAAACATATTGACTGTCTATGTCTAATTTCTCTAATCAATTTACGGTTTTAATTTCCTTCTTATAGGACTTGCTCATCGATTTTTGTGTGTCTGTCCATGGCATTCTTTGTATATCCCTTAATAACCACATTTCCACTCCCATTTGATGTTTTTCAGCTTGTCTGCTCATTGTTCACGTTTCAATTCCATACAAAAGTATAGGTTCTATGTAGCACTTCAATAATACTCTTTTTCTCGTTTCAGTTTACATGTTTTTATTGTTCAGTGTGTTTTCCATCTTGCAAAAGACTACCTTGTCTGTGGTTGGAGTGTCCTATGATGACTGACTGACTGACTGGTACCTGGCCATTTTGACAGACGACAGTTTGTAAAATGGAGTTATACCGTATTTCCATCCATAACACAAAGCTTGGGCTGAATTTAGAGACCATGTGTTGCCCATGCAGCATGATCCCTTTCTCGGCCGTATCAGCAAAGCAATGCTCTGACTATCCTCCTGCTTCAATCCTAGAGAGCCTGGACTGCCTGCAATGATATTTATTCTTCAGGTTGTATATCCTCGCACTAGGATAAGGCTTGTACCCTCTCAATCTCGCTCCTCCACTTCCCGTGTTTACAGTTACAAAAATTGTTTAAGTTGCCATGAAGTAGTTTCCTGCTCTGGGTATCTGTTATGATAGAGCCATTATATTTATAGGCATGAATGCAGGTAGGAATAGGTGGCCAATCCTTCCCTCACTTTCGTAGGCGACGAGTCCATGCGTCGAACACGCGTCCACCCGTATTCATGACATTATCAGCGCAGTTCGCTATCAACTTCGCTGGCTCCCCTGCCATGTTACAGTTCAGTTGATAGTTATTTTACAAGCGGTTCTCTGATATTGTTAAGTTTGTTAAACATATAATAAATGTGTTTGTGTTACGGTTAGGTGGTTACATATATAACAAGTTTCCCTATGTTATGATTGATTTTGTTACTCGTAAAATAACAGGCCTCTCTATGGTGCGCCTAGCTGGTTAACTTATATATAACAGGTATATTGTAAGACTGCTGTTAATTTAAACACAGAAGCCTCAAACACTATGTTGCACCATTTATTGCCTGCCATATTTACCAGCATCTCGTCAGTAGCACTTTTTTTTTCATATCCTTTACAGGACATCGCTGTCAACACCAGCATCTTTCAGCTGTATGTTGATTTCTTGGCAAGATTACGCTCAGTAGTTTGCCATTGCTTTCTGAGCGGCCGGCTCACATACCCCGTAAGTTACCGATGCGATTCGAACCACTGCTGATTCTCGCCGTCATCACGTTACCGACGAGAGTATACGAGATTACGGAGAAAAGTCATAACCTCTAAGCCACGAAGCACACTACAGAATTATATACCATATGGAGTGTTTAAATGAATAATACTTTAGCTGAAACAATTAAACCAGATAGTCGTAGATATTGTTCGAATATGGAGCATCTGTTATCCCACGGTAATTTCAAATGTAACGCGAACTCTTTCTGTCTGCACACAACGGGAAGGAACCGCCTAATTGTTAACACCTGGCGATATTTGAGCAATCGTTTACCGTTCGTTGTGTTTATGTACAGAACACTATGATAACCAGGGTAGCTATCAGCTTGCTACCAATATTATAAACTTGCCCTTGAAACTATTTTAACACTTCCCTACTACTAGTACTTTTCAGCTCTATCAGATACGCTCACCTTTTACCGTCAGACGGGACGGGCGGACATATTGAAGTTGAGTGTATGTGGTTTGTGTGTGTGTGTTTGTGTGTGTGTGTGTGTGGGGGGGGGGGGGTGGGCGTATGTGTGTTTGATGGTTGTGAGTGTGTATGCTGGTAGTACATGGTTTGATTACTTCTCTTAAATGATCTGCCTACTTAAACTGTCCGTCCACTTTATCTTATGCCTACGTCAGTCATGTTCTTACTTCAATCATGGCAACATTTGGCGTAAAGGATCCTTTTTCGCTGTATGGGATTATTGGAAATACCGGAGAAGAGTCCTTTTTGCTGCTGTTTTACGTGATTGAAATAAGAAAATAACTGAAGTAGGCATAAGATAAAGTGTACGGAAGACTGAAGCAGGCATAAGATCAAGTATGTGGATGACTGAAGTAGGCATAAGATAAAGTGTACGCATGACTGAAGTAGACATACGATAAAGTTTACGCATGACTGAAGTGCGTGGATGACTGAAGTAAGCATAAGATAAAGTTACGGAATATAAATTTATGAGGCTGCTAGCCAAAATTATTTATAGACTAATCTGCACTGGATATGTGACACTCCTTTACTTCCCAGTCTCTTTATTGTCACCCAATTAAGAAAGGGTCGACTGAGGATCCAGATGAATTTTCATTTCAGTCTAGTGCCAATTTGAATCAATTTCCAACTTCAGTCATTTACTTATGTTACAATTCGCCTACTTTCAATGTGTTTCTACTTTAATTTTCTGCCTAATTAAGTCATATCCCAACGGTATCATCTGATTACTTAAAATAGTTGCCTACTTCAGTAATTTTCTCAAACATTTTATTTGCGCTCGCTCGCTTTGTACTCATGTGTAGTCCATACGCACTATTTATAGCAGTGATTGGCTGAATTTTGCGTGTGGATTAGCTTTCGCTGTTAACAGTGTCCCACGCCATCAGGCGAACCCACTCCGACTTCAGAGGTACTTTTAATTTACGCCCCCAAGTCAAGGACGACAGGTCAACATTTTAGTCCAGCTGTCCAGTGTAGGGGTTAAACCGCTTTCCTCGGCATCACCACAACGGATGTTTAAGAACACGCGTTCTTACCCATTCGGCCATGCGGACCTGCTCTCAAGCATTATCTGTATATACTTCCAATACCTAATACATCATCATCGTACCTTTCAATCTTCTTGTTACTCGTACTCGAACCATCTGTCTACTTGAATCATACTTATAATTCTATCCTCTTTCTACATGCATCATCCTCATACCTTTATCATCTTTAAATTCATATCATGTGCCTACTTTCAACACCCTCATAACTCTACCACCTTTCAACGGTAACCACCTGCCCACTTCAACCACCCTCACAACTATGTGACCTCACCACCCTAACCATTTGCCTACTTTCAACACCCTCATAACTCTACCATTTTTCAACGGTAACCACCTGCCCACTTCAACCACCCTCATAACTATGTGACCTCACCACCCTAACCATTTGCCTACTTTCAACACCCTCATAACTCTACCATCTTTCCACGGTAACCACCTGCCCACTTCAACCACCCTCATAACTATGTGACCTCACCACCCCAACCATCTGCCTACTTGTATCAACATCCCAAACTCGTGCCTGTCTTCTCCCGCAGATATCCTGTAAAGATGCCTGGAACAGCAAACGGGCTCTAACGAACATGATGGTCCCCAATGTTCGCACTTGCCGCCTGATCGTACCTTCCGCCAAGCCGACCATGTCGCGGAAAGCCCATTCCTGTGAAAGCTTACCTGAGTTTGGGAGCCATGAGCGTATGGGCCGCATTGCAGGTGAAAAAATACTTACAGCTATGGCTGCTGATGTTACTGTTACTGCTGTATCTGGTACTGTTATATCTGTTAATGTTGTATCTGTTACTGTCATATCTGTTATTATTGTATCTGTTAATGTCATATTTGTTATTATTATATCTGTTACTGTTATATCTGTTATTATTGTATCTGTTAATGTCATATCTGTTATTATTGTATCTGTTACTGTCATATCTGTTATTATTATATATGTTACTGTTATATATGTTAATGTTGTATCTGTTACTGTCATATCTGTTGTTATTATTATATCTGTTACTGTTATATATGTTAATGTTGTATCTGTTACTGCCATATCTGTTATTATTATATCTGTTACTGTTATATCTGTTATTATTATATCTGTTATTATTATATCTGTTACTGTTATATATGTTAATGTTGTATCTGTTACTGTCATATCTGTTATTATTGTATCTGTTATTGTCATATTTGTTATTGTGTCTTTTACTGTTATATCTGTTAATATTATACCTGTCACTGTTATATCTATTGTTCTTATAATTATATCTGTTACTACTAGATATTTGAATAACAGAGATACAAACAATAGATTGCACGATTTATTGCCTTATATATTTCGCTGCATCTCGTCAGGTTCACGTTGCAGAAAGCACACAACATCAACTAAAGCAATAATATATAATCTTCAAGCTCAAATATACAACACATATATTCACACAGTAATTTGAATTGTATACCCTGGTAATTTTAAACTGACTATCATGTCTTGTTTTGTTTTTTTTTTGCACAAAATTGGTTTATGTAAATGGATGGCAATTTCCTCGGCCTGCTTTAACACGCGACTATTGTGTGTGTTGAATATTTTGTGTGTTAAACAACACGTGAAAAGCCTTGCCCCTATCAATCACGTGACCGGTTTACTAAACTGTGCCGTCCTAAAGATGACGTCGGAGATTTGCGGTGTGTATGCTTTGCCAGTCAGTCTTCACTTTGTGAAGTCAGGTCTTAGTCAGATATGACTGAGCTACCGTAAAACAGTAGACGGTACTACCTGGTTTCTGTTAGCGCCGAACGTTGGGCGGCGCTTACCAAACCCGACACCCCACATTGTGCCAACGGCTTCGGGCGGAAGAGCGCAATTGGGAGGGTACAAGCCTTACCCTGGTGCGAGGAAATGCAAGCTAAAGACAAAATTGTCATGGCAGGGCAGACCAGGCCCTAAGCCTTGGTTGGCGACTGGTCTAGGATCGAAGCTCCGACAGGCGGACAGTTAGAGCATTGCTTTGCTGATCCGGCAGCTTCTGCAGCTTGTCTTGTTCCAGATGTAGGGGTGTTACCTTTCCTCTGGAGTGAACTAGGCAGGCCGAGAGAGGGATCATGCTGCATGGGCAACACATGATCTCTATATTTTAGCCCAGGCTTTGTGCTATGGAGAGGTGGAAATGACCACGTGTTCACATGCACCCACTGTGAACGGACATTTACAGCGCAAATTGGCCTTATCAGTCACACTCGCTACCGCCATAGTTAAAAGTTATTATGCCTTTTTAAAGCACAAACTATCGTCTGTCAAGACGGCAAGGTGCCATGTATGCTTTGCCAGCCTGTCTCTCTGGCCGAGGGGTTACACGATTTTCTCCGTAATCCCGTTTATCCACGCAGGGTCTCGCAGCGCGCCAGAATTGGAAGCGGTTCTACCCGCGCTGGTGACTTGCGGGATAAATGAGCCGGCCGCTCAGAAAGCAATGGCAAACTACTGAGCGTAATCTTGCCAAGAAATCAAAAATCAGCTGAAAGATGCTGATGTTGACAGCAATGTGCTGTAAAGGATACGCAAAAACATTTATTTCCTTATGCTTTGCCAGGTTCCTCACATATTGTTCATATATGTTTCAGGCATTGAGGTTGTGGTCTTTTCAGAAATCAGTGGTTAGTTGAGGCCCTAATGGATGAAAAGACGTAAGCTGACCATTCAGACACGTGACATATTTTCTTGGTGTGGCCAAAATACATGACTTGTCTCTGTTTTTGTTTTTTTCCATATCTTTTCCCCCGTTGCCAGCTTCTCTAGAACTTTCATATTTGTTTTTGTTTCCACTTAATACGGTTTATTATTCTCTTCAATGAAACCCACTTCCAAACAGATTCTAGACAAAGGTTAGTCAGTGACATGGTCTTGGCCGAAGAGCTCTACAGTCAAAGGTTGAGGATTATACTTGAGCGCGTACAGGAACTGAGGTACGTCTGAGTGAATTGTATGGTTGTATGATAATGTCTATTGTTGGTACGTCTGAGTGAATTGTGTGGTTATATGATAATGTCTATTGTTGGTACGTCTGAGTGAATTGTGTGGTTGTATGATAATGTCTTTGATGGTATGTCTGAGTGAATTGTGTGATTGTATGATAATGTCTTTGATGGTACGTCTGAGTGAATTGTGTGATTGTATGATAATGTCTATTGTTGGTACGTCTGAGTGAATTGTGTGATTGTATGATAATGTCTATTGTTGGTACGTCTGAGTGAATTGTGTGGTTATATGATAATGTCTATTGTTGGTACGTCTGAGTGAATTGTGTGGTTGTATGATAATGTCTTTGATGGTATGTCTGAGTGAATTGTGTGATTGTATGATAATGTCTTTGATGGTACGTCTGAGTGAATTGTGTGATTGTATGATAATGTCTATTGTTGGTACGTCTGAGTGAATTGTGTGATTGTATGATAATGTCTATTGTTGGTACGTCTGAGTGGATTGTGTGGTTGTATGATAATGTCTGTTGTTGGTACGTCTGAGTGGATTGTGTGGTTGTATGATAATGTCTATTGTTGGTACGTCTGAGTGAATTGTGTGGTTGTATGATACTGTCTATTGTTGGTACGTCTGAGTGGATTGTGTGGTTGTATGATAATGTCTACTGTTGGTACGTCTGAGTGGATTGTGTGGTTGTATGATAATGTCTGTTGTTGGTACGTCTGAGTGGATTGTGTGGTTGTATGATAATGTCTGTTGTTGGTATGTCTGAGTGAATTGTGTGGTTGTATGATAATGTCTATTGTTGGTACGTCTGAGTGAATTGTGTGGTTGTATGATAATGTCTATTGTTGGTACGTCTGATTGAATTGTGTGGTTGTATGATAATGTCTATTGTTGGTACGTCTGATTGAATTGTGTGGTTGTATGATAATGTCTATTGTTGGTACGTCTGAGTGGATTGTGTGGTTGTATGATAATGTCTATTGTTGGTACGTCTGAGTGAATTGTGTGGTTGTATGATAATGTCTATTGTTGGTACATCTGAGTGGATTGTGTGGTTGTATGATAATGTCTATTGTTGGTACGTCTGAGTGGATTGTGTGGTTGTATGATAATGTCTATTGTTGGTATGTATGAGTGAATTGTGTGATTGTATGATAATGTCTTTGTTGGTATGTCTGAGTGAATTGTGTGATTGTATGATAATGTCTTTGTTGGTATGTCTGAGTGAATTGTGTGATTGTATGATAATGTCTTTGTTGGTATGTCTGAGTGAATTGTGTGATTGTATGATATTGTCTTTGTTGGTATGTCTGAGTGAATTGTGTTATTGTATGATAATGTCTTTGTTGGTATGTCTGAGTGAATTGTGTGGTTGTATGATAATGTCTTTGTTGGTACGTCTGAGTGAATTGTGTGGTTGTATGATAATGTCTTTGTTGGTATGTCTGTGTGAATTGTGTGGTTGTATGATAATGTCTTTGTTGGTATGTCTGTGTGAATTGTGTGGTTGTATGATAATGTCTTTGTTGTTATGTCTGTGTGAATTGTGTGGTTGTATGATAATGTCTTTGTTGGTATGTCTGTGTGAATTTTGTGGTTGTATGATAATGTCTTTGTTGGTACGTCTGAGTGAATTGTGTGGTTGTATGATAATGTCTTTGTTGGTATGTCTGAGTGAATTGTGTGGTTGTATGATAATGTCTTTGTTGGTATGTCTGGGTGAATTGTGTGATTGTATGATAATGTCTATTGTTGGTATGTCTGAGTGGATTGTATGATTGTATGATAATGTCTGTTGTTGGTATGTCTGAGTGAATTGTGTGGTTGTATGATAATGTCTTTGTTGGTATATCTGGGTGAATTGTGTGATTGTATGATAATGTCTATTGTTGGTATGTCTGAGTGGATTGTATGATTGTATGATAATGTCTGTTGTTGGTATATCTGAGTGAATTGTGTGGTTGTATGATAATGTCTGTTGTTGGTATGTCTGTGTGAATTGTTTGTTTGAATGATAATGTCTATTTTTTATGAGCAAGAAAAGTGGAACAAGAAAAGTTAACACGAAAAGTGGAAAACAATATGTAGAACAAAAAAAAGTGGAACAAACAAAATAGGACAAGAAAAGTTTAACAAAAATGGTAAGACAATAAAAGAGGAACAAGAACAGTGGAATAGAACAAATATAACATTTACCAAGATAATGTGTAGCAATACAAGTGAATCAAGAATAGTGGAAGAGAAAAGTAAGAAAAGAACATGACATGAAGATCAAGAAAACTTGAACAAGAAAGTTGGATAAAAAAAAGTACTGTGTATGAGAACATTACCAGGGAGATTCTTACAGATTCAAAAAGTATATATATATGTGTAAAGTTTTGTGTTTTTTTTTTTGTTCACATATCCTTTACATGACATCGCTGTCAACATCGGCATCTTTCAGCTGATTGTTGATTTCTTGACAAGATTACGCTCAGTAGTTTGTCATTGCTTTCTGAGCGACCGGCTCACATACCCCGTAAGTTAAAGACGCGGAGAGAAACGCTACCGATTCTCGCGCACGTCACGTTACTCGCGAGAGTATACGGGATTAGGAGATGTTGGAGCAGTTGAAGATTGTACCCAGGTATTTGTATGTTTCCGTTCTTTTAATGGTCATATTATCTATTTGTAGGGAGACCGGCTGTGTTAAGTTGGGTGAAACAAAATATTTGACATAGTTATCTTTGGTGTATATATAATAAATATATAGGTGAAATATATCTGCCTGCCTGCCTGCCTGCCTGACTGCCTGTCTGTCTGCCTGCCTGCCTGCCTACCTGCCTGCCTGCCTGTCTGTCTGTCTGTCTGTCTGTCTGTCTGAGAAACCTACCTCTGCCCATCCTACCTTTCTTCTGTACATGCATGCCTCCACCAGTCTGTCAGTTTATCTATGCGCCTCTTTCTTTCGTCATTTCATCCCTTCCCTCATCCATTCTCCCACCCATCCATACATCCGTTCATCTATCCGCGAACTTTCATTCAGTCAATCAATTCATCCATCCATCCGACCGTTAACTTGCCCACATATTTACAGATCCGTGTAGCCATTGTATGTAGATTTACTAATTTATTTGTGTTAACCTACCCATATATGATTTCAACGCAAAAGTAGGAAATCAAGGCGATGAATGCAGTATAGGCAGCCATAGTTTGGGAGAGCGAAACGAAAGAGGATACAGACTTGTAGAATGGGCAAAAGAACAAGAAATGATTGTAGAAAACACCTGGTTTAAACAGCATCCTAGACGATTATGGACATGGATGAGTCCAGACAGCAGGATTAAAATCCATATAGATTACATCCTGATTAGCAGAAGCTTTCGAAATGCGTTAACAGTAGTAAAAACAGTCCCCAATGCAGACTGTTACAGTGATCACAGATTAATTACAGGCACATTGTGGGTATAGTTAAAGAAAGTCAAGTATACAACAGTAAATGTCTAAAAATTATTTGTGTAAATTGAAAACTGATAAAGAAATACAAGCTAATTTTAACATAGTAAAGAACAAATTTGATATATTGTCTGATCTAGAGATCCTATTTCAAGATGTGGATAATCAATGGGAAATGTTGAAGAATTCAATCAGTTGTGCTGCAGTAAGAAAACTATTCCAAAATTTAAAAAAAGTGAGTCGTAAGACATGGATGATTGAAGAAATTTTACAACAAATGGGAACAAGAAGACAGAACATAAATAATCCTGCCAAATATGAAAAAAATTCATAGAAAGGTCAGAATATTATGTAAGGAGGCAAAAGAAGCATGACTCGAGAAAAACTGCATAGAATTTGAAAAACAAAACAACAGTAAAACTACCAAACTAATGCACAAAAGAATTCATGAGCTTATTAATCAAATAACACATACATCAGCAGACTGCCTAAAGACAAAAGATTGAAAAATCATTGTCACAATCCCTGTAACAGGCAGACATTGGCTATTGTCTAAAGTCCCTATATTTTTCAGAGATCACTGAGTAGAGCAGGATGGATCAGCCACAGGTATTACAACACAGATCATTACTTTGATCAACAGTTATTAGTCACTTGAGAACACCGGTTTGCACACACATTGGGATTTTATTAACTTTGAATGAACACAATGCACGGCACTATTTCGGAACGTTTCTAACAGATCTACATATATATCATCTTCACTTCTGTAGAGTACAACACTGCCTTCCACCGGCCTCTATAGTGCCGCGTATAACTTGCCGCGCAGGACTTTTTTCCGTGTGTGACATCAACTCCACGGAGTCTTTCGTTGGGGCCAAGTTTCACTAATTTGCCCACAAACTGAGTTAAGTCCCAAACAGCTTCCGGCTAAGTTCTCTCACTTAGCCACAGGCTGAATGCCCGACTGAATTCCACCAGGCGAAGTTTTCCCTAACTTCGCCAAACCTCCAATTCTCCCTGAATGCCTCACCCATTACTTTCCTCTTTCTTTATTTGGGCCTCCTCGGGACCACCCATGAAATCTATTTCACCCTTGAACCAAATTCCCAGTTCTCATCAAAATACCTTTCGGGATTTTCCTTTGTTTTATCCTCTCTGTAGCACGTTCCTCTCTGTCCACGGGTAACTCAAACTGACATGTACGTGCTATAACAATCCACTGTGTTGGGGCTCCTCTATTGTCTTCTTCTTCTTCTTCAGCGTTCCGAGCCTTTGAGGTTCTTTGCTGCAGATACAATCCGTCTCCATTCGTCTCTCTGGTTGACCTTCTCTTGCCAGTCGTTGATTCCAAGTGCTTGTAGGTCTGTATATATTATCTCTCCACCATCTTCTTTGTCTACCTCGGGGTCTACGGTCACTTATTTCCTGAGTGTAAGCGAGTTTTGTTTCCCTATTATCTTCCATTCTTTCTATATGCCCCAGCCATTGTAGTCTATTAGCCTTCATTATACCAGTGATTAGCGGGGACTTAAACAGATCATAAATGTCTTTGTTACTTCTTCTTTTCCACTCTCCACTTTGTGTATCCCCAATGGGTCCAAAGATGCGTCTTAAAACTTTGTTCTCAAAGGTTTGTAGCAAGGCTTCGTCTCCTTTCGTTGTACTCCAAGTTTCAGAGCCATACAGCACAACTGGTCTGATCAGTGTTTTGTATATTGTGACCTTGGTGTTACGAGATAGCGCCTTTAATTTTAGTAGATGTTGTAGTGCATAGTATGTCTTATTTCCAGAATTGATTCTAGTTTGTATTTCTTCCCTTATGATGTTGGAGCAGTTGAAGATTGTACCCAGGTATTTGTATGTTTTCGTTCTTTTAATGGTCATATTATCTATTTGTATGTGGCCAGAGTTTTTAGCCATTCCTTCTCTTGAAATTACCATATATTCTGTCTTACCTTGGTTGATAACCAGCCCCATCTGTTGGGCTTGTTCCTTTAAATGAGTCATTATTTCCAATGTCTTTTGTTCATTTTCCCCTATAATATCTATATCATCTGCATAACCAAGCAGCTTGGATGTTCCTCCAATATCACATTCCTCCTTTAGCCTCCTTACAACTTTCTCTATAGCCAGATAGTGCATCACCCTGTTTCAAGCCTGATGTTATTCGGAAAGGGTAGGATTTCCTGCCTTTATATGTTACTATATTATAAGTATCTTCCATGCATAGTCTGGTCATGTTGATTAACTTCCTTGGTATTCCAAATTCCCGCATAGCATTCCATAGACTATTCCTATGGACACTATCATAAGCCTTTTTAAAATCCACAAAAATGTTATGGAGATCTCTTTTATATTCCCAATTTTTCTCGTCTATTTGTCGTAAGATAAATATCTGATCTATTGTTGATCTGTTTTGTCTCAAACCCGCCTGGTAGTCACCTAATATGTATTCTGAATATGGTTTTAGTCTATTTAGTAGTACTGCGGATAGTATCTTATAGCTTAAGAACAGTAGTGGAAATCAGGAGCCTCCATTGTCTTAGGATTTCCTAATTAACCTCTCTGGCCCCACATCCGCCTTCCTCTCATTTCACACCTGTAACCTGCATTGTTATCTTCAGATTCTTAACCCCTACATCCGACCTACCTTGACGCACGTTACAATCATAATAGAAAAGGATAAGATTTTATATGTGTTGTCAGATTATGTGAAAAACCTTTATGATGATAACAGAGAAGAACAGTTTAATATTCAAAATAATTATGAAGGGCCATCAATTTTGAAGATAGAGGTTCCGAATTCTCTTAACCATATGAAATCTGGCTAGACTCCCGGTACAGACAGCATCAAAACAGAAATGATTAGTACTTTAGAAGAATATGGAATAGATAATGTTACCAGTTTGCTGAATACACTATATGATTCTGGAAATATACCTATGAATTATGTAGCTCTGTATTTATTGCAATCCTAAAGAAACCAGGAGCCTTGGAATGTGATCAACATCGAACAATTAGTTTAATGAGTCACATCACAAAGATTTTGCTAAGAATTATCATGCAAAGTTAGGAAGAATTTTTTTTTTAATGTTGCATATCGCTTACAGGACGTTGCAGTCAACACCAGCATTTTTCAGCTGCTGTTGATGTACTAGGCAAGTTTTTATTTTCAGTAGTTTACCATTGCTTTCTGAACGACCGGGTCACATACCCCACGTAACTTACCAGCGCGACATGAACCGCTGCCTAATCTCGCCTGGAATAGGAGAAGAACAATGTGGGTTTGTAGAAGACAAGGGTACAGTAAATGCTGTGTATATACTGAGAACAGTAATTGAATGTTCAATAGAAGTAAACAAATATCTACACCTTTGCTTTATTGACTACACAAAGGCTTTCGATAAAGTGAGACATGTTGATATGATGAGGATGCTTGAAGATCTTCAAATTGATGAAAAAGACCTTAGACTTGTAAAAAACATATATTGGAAACAACAAGCGGCCATCAGAAATAATAATGAAATAGGTCAATATCAGCCTATTAAGAGAGATGTGTAACAGTAATGTGTAATGTCTCCAGATCTGTTTTTCTCTATACTGTGAAAATATTTTCAGAAATATAGAAGATATGTAAGAAATCAACATTGGGGGACGATGAATCAATAACAATAGATATGCAGATGGTACAGTCTTTATTGCAGACATTTAACAGGACCTGAAAATTTAGTAGATGCGGTTGTTGTACATAGTGAACAGATAGGGTTAGAATTGAATTGTAAGAAGACACAGATTATGGTCGTCTCTGGGAAGAAGGAAATACCACAATGTAATATATAAGTAAATGGGCATATTCTTAAACAAGTGAATCGGTACAGTTATCTCAGAACAGTGTGACATAATCACCAACCATCATTTTACAGTGCGTCAACATTTACACACCAAAACAGAGAACGACATACACAATTGACCGCACGATTGAGAATCGAACACAACTTGACACTCGAGATGGACAGATGTCGGCTATTTATAGAAATTGCAGCGTCTTTAACTAAGAGGATTATTGGAAGGAGCGGGTCACGTGATATAACTTTGACCTGCGAAAGCGTTCATTTCTTCAAAACCGCGCACTTCTCAATCTTCAGCCCTGACGGACAGTCAGAGAGCCAATGTGACCTGTCCTTTACATGAAAAAACGGCAGTTTGATCCGAAACCCGAGTGATGTTCTTGGTGGCAACCTGACCAGAAGAGGGAGGCAGAGAGAAAAGATGACCCACACACATGAGATGGAAGATAACCTCAGGCCTTGAGCAGAGCAAGGGGCAGCCGTCAGAGTAGCTTCACTGGCAAGTACTGAAGCGGATCCATCAGTCAATGGACCCAGGCTTAACCCATTTCTACCACTCAGAGGTGACCTTTCTCAATGCCAGCAAACACAATCCCTCCCAGAAACAATGAGTTATAAAAACATATTAATTAACTCAGGCCACACTAGGAATTATAACATTTCTTTATTTAGAAGAAGATTTACAACACTTATGATCATCATATTGATTATTGTTTATTGATTTATTGTCTGTAATTGGTACTGATGTGCATTTTCCCATTTGACAATATGACATGATGAACATTTGAAATGACATCAACAGTAACTGAATCTTATATTAATGTGTCAGTTCAACCTGTCTGTTAATTACCTGTTTATTTGTGCAAACGAGATGTCAATGTCTACCAGTATTTGTTGAATAATTTATTTGGCAAACTAAATAACTCAAAGTGAATTATCTAAAGGCGGAAAGAGGAGACTCTATATCTCTTGACTGTTCTAGACCCATGCTACATTTCACCAGATTCAAACTGAGGAAGTCTTTTCAGACATTTCACAGAATATCATGGGGTTTCGAGAGCTATTAGAATCCTGGTGAAGGGGCAGAGTCAGATCTAGTGTTCACTATTCCCCAAAAGAGGACCATTAACTCCTAGACAAACAATAAAACCGAGTCTGTAATAAATCAAGGGTCGTATTCTTGATTTATTTACATATTGGAAGAGGATGGGGCCCAGCTTCTAAAACCAGAATATGGGTAGTGCACAACAGTGATCCCCAGTCCCTTCAGAATATACGACATTGTGGATGGCCCGTCCCGGACTTGAATCCCAGCAGACATATTGAATAGCTATTATCCTAGATGATAAACCCTGGGAATAGATATCTGTCGGGGGATTCTAAACCATAGAGGATAAGTGATACTTGATAAGAGCAGTATTCAATTGAGTTACACAGGATATATTGTGCTTGTTAAACAATTTCATAAAATTTTATACCCAAATTTCAGATATTGAACATTGTCATTTTATGATTTGATGATAAACAGACATCATGTGGGGTATTGATTGACAGTCACATGACAACAATGGCAGTTATATATATATGAAAGTTTGGTGACTGATCATTTCTTCAGAATAAGGGGGACTCTTTCTGACAGTGTCTATATTTCAGAGAGGGTGCTCCAGAAGAAAATAGAGTGTGAATCTACTATCTAAACATTATTCTCCTTAGAGAAGGTGTCTTTCTTTAGAAGAATTTGGACTTAGAGTATTTTATCACGGATCGGAAAAATCTTTCTCCGGAGGGAAATCTCTGTCAAAATTTCGAATTCTTTTAGAAAGAGTGGAACCATTCTGGTTACTTCTATGCCTTCTGTCCTTAGCTTGAGCAGCATTGACAGATAGACAAGAAATTAAGTTGTTACTATTTATTGGTCAGATACCAGTGCTGTTAACAGAACTGTTTGCCTGGGGTCAACAGAATTTAGTTAGTGATTGCTTGTTTAATATTGTGCATGCTTTGCTATATATTTGCAGATCCAAGGAGTGACAGGCTTACACGGATCAGATCAAACTGCACTTTATTTTCTTTTCTAAGTAAATAAAAATTAAACAGATAATGGACATAGATAAACAATGCGGTTTAGACGGCCCTGAGGTGGCTAAATATGTCTCTGATGAATTCGAAAGGAGAGAACGACTCTAAGCCGATCTAGCCCTCAAAGAGAAACACACTCAGGCTGAATCAGCTGAGAAGGAAAGAAAACTTCAGGCTGAATTAGCTGAGAAGGAAAGTAGACTCCAGGCTGAAATAGCTGAAAAGGAGAAGGAACGCCTACAGGCATATGAGTTGGAACAAAAGAAACAAGAAGATGAAATCAGGGAAAGGGAAAGAGAACGTCAACACCAGCTGGAGTTGAAGAGAATGGAAACTGACTTGGAGATCCGAAGACTAGAGGGAGGAATTTTCTCCACACCCTCAAACTCGTTAGGTTTTCCAGTGGCAGAACAACAATCTAACGTCTCCTACATTAATTCCGGAGCGATGTCATTTCCTCTAGAACCATTCAATGAACAGACGGACAGCATCGAGGCTTTTTTGTCTCGCAACGAATTGATGTGTGTCAGCTGTGGACTTGAAGAGGAAAGATGGGCAACAAAATTGTCGCAAGCTTTAAGATCTACCGCATACGCCGTGTTCTCTCGACTCACCCGTGAGGAACAGCAGGACTACTCGACACTCAAGAAGTCACTCTTGAGCCGATTTGAAGTGGACGGTGATTCTTACAAAGTTCGATTCAAAGCCGCAAGGAAAGAATCGGGCGAAAGCTATGCGCAACTAGTTAAAGACTGAAATCTTATATCCAACGATGGGCAAGCCTAGGAAGGTTCGATGAAAGTTTCGAGGGACTACGCGAGATGATAATCATAGATCAGCTAAAAGGCAAGTTGTCGAATGAGATGAAAGCATTTTTAACACAAAACGGGGCTGACCGACTAGAAAACATCATCATCCTGGCAGAGAGATTGGAAAAATCTCAGAAGGAAATCGGAGGCAAGGGACGTCCGTCCAACACACCCCCCTCAAGATAAAACTTCAAAGCCAAAGGAAGGTGATGGCAACTTAGCCACCAAGAAAAATGGGAAATCCAAAAAACCCACTCAAAACACAGCCCAAACAGCGCCGAAGGAGGAAAAACCATTCTGCACGTATTGTAAAGTCAGAGGTCACACACTGAAGAATTGTAGGAAGAAGCCACCTCCACACACAGCTGCTGGTTTGGCCAGCCAAAGAGAGAAAGGAGTGAACACTAATGAAACGTCCAATCAGACACCTCATAAAGACACATCATCTCATCTTCCGGTTGTAGAATCCATATTGCTGAATGGATTCAAAACGACCTGTCTCTACGATACCGGGCTATCGTATGACTGCGTTGTTTCATCATCCTTAGTTCACCCGGAACAGGTGACAGAAGAGATCGTCGAATTACAGGGACCCCTGAAGAGTTCTACAACTATGTCTCTTCCGGTGGCAAAGGTGAGCATAGCATCTCGTTATGTCACTGGGACAATCAAGGCTGCAGTCGTAGAAGATCCTATATATCCCGTAATTCTTGGCTGTAGATTTGTCTTTCTGGGAGAACCTGTTCAACCTGTGGCGATGTCGACAATGACAACTCAATCCCAGACGAAAAAGACTCATGAAACAACTACGCCAATCCCTCGAACGGAGGAACTGAAGAGGGCACAAGAGGCCGACAGCACATTGGATCCCTGCTTCAGGAAACTGCCGAAATCACATTTACCTCCACGTAAAGGTGATCTGTTTATGAAGTCAGCACTTCTCTACAGACGAGCAGGAAGAGCTGGACAAGAGTTCAACCAACTTGTTGTACCAACTCAACATAGAGCCCAGATCCTAGAAATGGGCCATAGTCTACCATTTAGTGGGCATATGGGTATCAACGCTACTACACAGCGGATTGCGACTCACTACTTTTGGCCAGGGATGAACTCAGACATACAACGGTTTGTAAAATCATGCCCACAGTGTCAGAAAGTATCACCAAAACACCGGACCCCAGAGGCAATGTTGGGTGATTTGCCTATTACTGGAATACCATTCGAGAAGGTAGCTGTAGATATTATCGGACCCCTCTCCGCAACGAAGAGGCGAAATCGATTCATATTAACGCTCGTGGACACAACAACCATGTGGGCCGAAGCGGTTCCTATGCTTAGCTGTGACGCAAAACACGTCGCTGAAGCATTATTAGGAATATTCACACGTCTAGGATTCCCACAAAGAATATTGATGGACAACGGTTCACAGTTTCGTTGTAAACTTATGGAAGAGACATTCAGACTTTTTCATTCGCGCCACATCTTTAGTTCACCATATTACCCTCAGTCAAACGGATTTGTGGAGCGGTGGAACGGGACGTTGATCAGTATCATGCGCAAAATTGCCCAGGACAAGACAGAGGTTTGGGACTTGTATTTACCCGCAGCTTTATTCGCTTACATGGAGGTACCCCATCACTCAACAGGTTTTGATCCAGCCACATTGTTGTTTGGACGACCGATCAAAGGACCACTCGAGGCGTTACTCCGAACCTGGACCGATGATCATACAGATGATAGAGTCGTGACTGCATCTACGTATGTTGCCGAGTTGAAGAATCGTTTACAACACAGTTGGAAACAAGCGAATGTCAATCTCCGTCAAGCCAGGCGGAGAATTGCTCGTTACTTCAACCGAAAGGCAAAAGATAGAGAACTTGAGGTAGGAGAAAAGGTGATGTTGCTGCTTCCAACCAGTCAGAATAAGTTTCAAATAGGATGGAGAGGACCTTATGTAGTGACGGAGAAGATCTCTCGTACCAACTACAAGATTTCTGTCAAAATCAAGATGAAAGTATTTCACATAAACCTTTTAAAGAAATATAATGAAAGACCCTCAACCACAGAACCTGCACATCTGATGGCCATGAGTGTGGCTACTGAAGTCGAAGAAGGATCAACAATGGGAGTCGAGTACCCACTGCAAGCCAAAGAGACCTTTAAGGATGTGGAAATTAATCCCAACTTAACAAAGGATCAGCAAGAGCAGATTCGGGAACTTATGGTTATGTATGCAAACGTACTTACAGATAAGCCAGGAAGTACTGATTTGGAGAAATTTGACATGAAGTTAAATGACACAGTACCTGTGCTAGTCAAGACTTACCCAGTTCCTTATGCAAAGCAAAGGACTTTAGAGGAAGAAATACAACAGCTACTCACCGCAGGAATTATCTCACCGTCTGAATCACCTTACAGTGCCAGCGTCGTTTTATTGAGAAAGCCAAGTGGAGAACATAGATTGTGCATCGATTATCGACAGCTCAATGCTATAACTGAATTCCAAGCAGAACCTCTGCCTGATCAGTATAAACTCTTCACAGCACTCAACCGAGCTAAGTACTTTACTAGGATTGATCTCAGCAAGGGATATTATCAGATTCCTGTAAAACCGGAGGTTAGACCATGGTTAGCTTTCAGCACGCCAGGAGGACACTATGAGTTCAACGTACTTCCATTCGGATTAAGTAATGCTCCTAGCGTTTTTACACGTATGATGAGAAAATTACCTGGCCCACTACATCATCCAGACATTAGTCACTTCATGGATGACATACTGATCGCAACTGAAACATTTGACAAGCATGTAGAAATACTGCATCTTTTATTCAGGCGCCGCAGAGAAACTGGTTTGACGGCTAGACCAAAGAAGTGTCAAATAGGATTCCAGGAATTGGACTTTCTAGGTCATAAGATATCTCATGGACTGATAACTCCACAAGAGGGAAATGTGGATAAACTCCAGAGAGCACCTCGTCCAAAAACAAAGAAGGATGTGAGATCATTTGTATCCTTATGTGGATTCTATCAAAGATACATCAAAGACTTCAATACTCTGTCAGCACCTTTAACGGATCTTACCAAAAAGGGGAACCCAGAGAAAGTCAATTGGTCTGCTGAATGTGAGAGAGCTTTCACAGCACTCAAACAAGCCATAACCAATCATCCAGTTTTACATCTACCAGACCTCGACCAACCGTTCGTACTGCGTACCGACGCCAGTAACGTAGGAATTGGGGCAACGTTGTTGCAGAGAAAGGGGAGATGAACCATCAGAGCTATTCCCTGTAGCTTATGTCAGCAGGAAATTGAATGCAGCTGAGAAAAATTATAGTGTTATAGAGAGAGTGTGTCTTGCGCAAGTATGGAGTGTACAGAAGTTTCAGGCATACCTATATGGAAAACACTTCACCGTACAGTGTGATCATCAACCACTCATGTTTCTCACAGCATCCAAAAATTTGAATGCAAGACTTATGAGGTGGTCACTACTTCTACAACCATACTCGTTCCAGATAGAATATGTTCCTGGAAAGATGAATGTGGGAGCAGACTTCCTAAGTCGACACCCAGTGTCTGATGAACCATGTCAATCAGATGCGGAAGAGAATACATTGGAGTAAATCATATAGGAAAAGCTCGACAACTGTAAATGCTGGAAACTTAGTTCCATACCTAAGAACAATCTGGAGTGGGGCTATGTGACATAATCACCAACCATCATTTTACAGTGCGTCAACATTTACACACCAAAACAGAGAACGACATACAATTGACCGCACGATTGAAAATCGAACACAACTTGACACTCGAGATGGACAGATGTCGGCTATTTATAGAAATTACAGCGTCTTTAACTAAGAGGATTATTGGGAGGAGCGGGTCACGTGATATAACTTTGAACTGCGAAAGCGTTCATTTCTTCAAAACCGCGCACTTCTCAATCTTCAGCCCTGACGGACAGTCAGAGAGCCAATGTGACCTGTCCTTTACATGAAAAAAACGGCAGTTTGATCCGAAACCCGAGTGATGTTCTTGGTGGCAACCTGACCAGAAGAGGGAGGCAGAGAGAAAAGATGACCCACACACATGAGATGGAAGATAACCTCAGGCCTTGAGCAGAGCAAGGGGCAGCCTTCAGAGTAGCTTCACTGGCAAGTACTGGAGCGAATCCATCAGTCAATGGACCCAGGCTTAACCCATTTCTACCACTCAGAGGTGACCTTTTTCAATGCCAGCAAACACAATCCCTCCCAGAAACAATGAGTTATAAAAACATTTTAATTAACTCAGGCCACACTAGGAATTAGAACATTTCTTTATTTAGAAGAAGATTTACAACACTTATGATCATCATATTGATTATTGTTTATTGATTGATTGTCTGTAATTGGTACTGATGTGCATTTTCCCATTTGACAATATGACATGATGAACATTTGAAATGACATCAACAGTAACTGAATCTTATATTAATGTGTCAGTTCAACCTGTCTGTTAATTACCTGTTTATTTGTGTAAACAAGATGTCAGTGTCTACCAGTATTTGTTGAATAATTTATTTGGCAAACTAAATAACTCAAAGTGAATTATTTAAAGGCGAAAAGAGGAGACTCTATATCTCTTGACTGTTCTAGACCCATGCTACATTTCACCAGATTCAAATTGAGGAAGTCTTTTCAGACATTTCACAGAACATCATGGGGGTTCGAGAGCTATTAGAATCCTGGTGAAGAGGCAGAGTCAGATCTAGTGTTCACTATTCCCCAAAAGAGGACCATTAACTCCTAGACAAACAATAAAACCAAGTCTGTAATACATCAAGGGTCGTATTCTTGATTTATTTACATATTGGAAGAGGATGGGGCCCAGCTTCTAAAACCATAATATGGGTAATGCACAACAGTGATCCCCAGTCCCTTCAGAATATACGACAAACAGTCATAACATCTGATGGGAAATGCCTTGAAGAAATTAGAACAAGGATTGTCATTGCGAAGATAGCCTTTTGCAAGATGAAAAACATGCTTACCAATAAAAAGATATCAAAATAAACGAGAAAAAGAGTGTTGTAGTGCTACATGAAACCTATACTTTTATAAGGATGTAAAGCGTGGACAATGAGCAGACAAGCTGATAAACATCTGATGGCTGTGGAAATGTGGTTTCTTACTAAAATGCAAAGAATACCACGGACAGACAGAAAAATAAATGAACAAGTCCTTCAGAAACAAATGAAAATCGTAAACTGATTAGAAACATTAGACGTTTAGTCAAAATAATTTGGGCATGTTAAAAGACGAAATGAATTCGGGAACTTTGTGACAACTGGCAAGATCGAAGGGAAGAGACCAAGGAAAAGAGTGAGAATTAAATACCCGGATGGCTTGGTCACATGGCATGGTCCAGACAGAAACACGGAGCTGATCCACGACTCTGGTGATCGAGTGAGATGGCAAAACATGACCACCCACGCTTATCGGCATGACACATGGTGGATGGATGGATGGTGTAGCCAATATATTTAGATTTACTTATTTCTGTATGTCAACCTACCCATATATTTACAAATCCAGGTGGCCACTTTAAATAGATTCACTTATTTCTTTATGTCAACCAACTCACATATTTATAGATTCGCGTGGCAACTGTATATAGATTTCCTTATTTCTGTATGTAGATTCACTTATTTATATATGTATTAATCATCAGGAAACACACATTCCTAGATGCAGCCATCTCTGACTCTATGTACGATGTCGTTGAAGCACTGCTATCCCAGAGTGTCTTACTTGTACAACACGTAAGTAAACGTGTTGTTTTCATTCTTAACAAACAGCTAGTTTTACATTACCTTCTTCTTCTACTACTACGCTTCTTCTTCTTCTGTTTTATCTTCTTCTGCTTCTTATCCTTCTGTTAATTCTTCTTCTTCTTCTTCTTCTTCTTCTTCTTCTTCTTCTTCTTCTTCTTCTTCTTCTTCTTCTTCTTCTTCTTCTTCTTCTTCTTCTTCTTCTTCTTCTTCTTCTTCTTCTTCTTCTTCTTCTTCTTCTTCTTCTTCTTCTTCTTCTTCTTCTTCTTCTTCTTCTTCTTCTTCTTCTTCTTCTTCTTCTTCTTCTTCTTCTTCTTCTTCTTCTTCTTCTTCTTCTTCTTCTTCTTCTTCTTCTTCTTCTTCTTCTTCTTCTTCTTCTTCTTCTTCTTCTTCTTCTTCTTCTTCTTCTTCTTCTTCTTCTTCTTCTTCTTCTTCTTCTTCTTCTTCTTCTTCTTCTTCTTCTTCTTCTTCTTCTTCTTCTTCTTCTTCTTCTTCTTCTTCTTCTTCTTCCTTCTTCTTCTTCTTCTTCTTCTTCTTCTTCTTCTTCTTCTTCTTCTTCTTCTTCTTCTTCTTCTTCTTCTTCTTCTTCTTCTTCTTCTTCTTCTTCTTCTTCTTCTTCTTCTGCTGCTGCTGCTGCTGCTGCTGCTGTTTCTTCTTCTGCTGTTTCTTCTTCTTCTTCTTCTTCTTCTTCTTCTTCTTCTTCTTCTTCTTCTTCTTCTTCTTCTTCTTCTTCTTCTTCTTCTTCTTCTTCTTCTTCTTCTTCTTCTTCTTCTTCTTCTTCTTCTTCTTCTGTTTCTTCTTCTGTTGTTTCTTCTTCTGCTGTTTCTTCTTCTTCTGCTGTTTCTTCTTCTTCTGCTGTTTCTTCTTCTGCTGTTTCTTCTTCTTCTTCTTCTTCTTCTTCTTCTTCTTCTTCTTCTTCTTCTTCTTCTTCTTCTTCTTCTTTCTTCTTCTTCTTCTTCTTCTTCTTCTGCTGCTGTTTCTTCTTCTTCTTCTTCTCCTTCTGCTGTTTCTTCTTTTTCTTCTTCTTCTTCTTCTTCTTCTTCTTCTTCTTCTTCTTCTTCTTCTTCTTCTTCTTCTCTTCTTCTTCTTCTTCTTCTTCTTCTTCTTCTTCTTCTTCTTCTTCTTCTGCTGCTGCTGCTGCTGCTGTTTCGTCTTCTGCTGCTGCTGTTGCTGCTGCTGTTTCTCCTTCTGCTGTTTTTCTTCTGCTGTTTCTTCTTCTTCTTCTTCTTCTTCTTCTTCTTCTCCTTCTTCTTCTTCTTCTTCTTCTTCTTCTTCTTCTTCTTCTTCTTCTTCTTCTTCTTCTTCTTCCTTCCTCTTCTTCTTCTTCTTCTTCTTCTTCTTCTTCTTCTTCTTCTTCTTCTTCTTCTTCTTCTTCTTCTTCTTCTTCTTCTTCTTTTCTTCTTCTTCTTCTTCTTCTTCTTCTTTCTTCTTCTTCTTCTTCTTCTTCTTCTTCTTCTTCTTCTTCTTCTTCTTCTTCTTCTTCTTCTTCTTCTTCTTCTTCTTCTTCTTCTTCTTCTTCTTCTTCTTCTTCTTCTTCTTCTTCTTCTTCTGCTTCTTCTTCTGCTGCTGCTGCTGCTGCTGCTGCTGTTTCTTCTTCTGCTGTTTCTTTCTTCTTCTTCTTCTTCTTCTTCTTCTTCTTCTTCTTCTTCTTCTTCTTCTTCTTCTTCTTCTTCTTCTTCTTTCTTCTTTCTTCTTCTTCTTCTTTCTTCTTCTTCTTCTTCTTCTTCTTCTTCTTCTTCTTCTGTTTCTTTCTTCTCTTTTGTTTCTTCTTCTGCTGTTTCTTCTTCTTCTGCTGTTTCTTCTTCTTCTGCTGTTTCTTCTTCTGCTGTTTCTTCTTCTTCTTCTTCCTTCTTCTTCTTCTTCTTCTTCTTCTTCTTCTTCTTCTTCTTCTTCTTCTTCTTCTTCTTCTTCTTCTTCTTCTTCTTCTTCTTCTGCTGCTGTTTCTTCTTCTTCTTCTTCTCCTTCTGCTGTTTCTTCTTTTTCTTCTTCTTCTTCTTCTTCTTCTTCTTCTTCTTTCTTCTTCTTCTTCTTCTTCTTCTTCTTCTTCTTCTTCTTCTTCTTCTTCTTCTTCTTCTGCTGCTGCTGCTGCTGCTGTTTCGTCTTCTGCTGCTGCTGTTGCTGCTGCTGTTTCTCCTTCTGCTGTTTTTCTTCTGCTGTTTCTTCTTCTTCTTCTTCTTCTTCTTCTTCTTCTCCTTCTTCTTCTTCTTCTTCTTCTTCTTCTTCTTCTTCTTCTTCTTCTTCTTCTTCTTCTTCTTCTGCTGCTGCTGCTGCTGCTGCTGCTGCTGCTGCTGCTGTTGCTGCTGGTGCTGCTGCTGCTTTACCTCAATCTGCTTTATATTCTTCTACTTGTTATCCTTCTGTTTCCTATCCTTCTGTTCATCCTTCTTCTACTTCTGCTCCTTCATTATCATCTTCTTCTTCGTTTCCTCAATCTAATTTATCTTCTGCAGTCATCAGCATCTGGCTACATTATGCTACAACAAACACTGGATCGTGTGACAACCGGAAATATTTGTGGGCAGAGAGATAGGGGAAGACAGCGCGAGAATATTCTTGACAGTCTTGTGTCATGGCACGGAAGGGAGTCAACACACGAATTGCTCCAAGCTGTAGGAGATCGCAATTTGTAGAGAGTCATGGCCGCCCACGCCAACCGACGAGGCACTGGATGATGATGAAGATTCTGCTAGGGAACTCTTTTTGTGTGTATGTGTGTGTGTGTGCGCGCGCGCGCGTATTGATTTTTGGCGGATGATTGCTTTAAAATCGTGGCTAGATCGATTATTGCCTGCGCATCTTCCGGCGTCACTAGCCAGCTTTACGCCGCACCCGTGTAAAACGTAACATCATTATCATGTGGCGAGTCGCTTCAATAACGTCGCTTTTAACGGATTCAGTGTCAAGCAAACAGCGAGTTTGGACCAAACAAAAATAGATGGTGGAAAATGGGAAGTAGGGATGTGTCACAGTAATGAATTAAAACTTGTTAATCGGTGCCGGTCTCCCTGGCCTAGCCGTTTAAACGACTTTCTTCGTAATCCCGTTTATCCACGTAGGGTAACGCAGCGCGCGAGAATTGGTAGCGGTTCTCGCCGCATTGGTGACTTACAGGATAAGTGAGCCGGCCGCTCAGAAAGCAATGGAAAACTACTGAGTGTAATCTTGCCAGGAAATCAACAACAGCCGTAAAATGCTGGTGTTGACAGTGATGTCCTGTAAAGGATATGCGGAATTTATTTTTTTTAATGGGTAGCAGGCATGTTGTATTATATATCACATTAAAAGTAGTCACATAGGGAAAGCCGGCTCCTTGGCTAAGGTGTTTCGGTCGCAGTTCGTAGTCCCGCATACCGCGCTCGAAACACATCTGCAGGCTATTTGGCAGCAGATCGCTGGTCGTTCAGAAAGCAACGGCAAACTACTGAACTTGGACTTGCCAAGAAATCACAGTCACGAAATGCTGGGGTTGACAGCGACGTCCTGTAAATAAAATGCAGCTAACTGTGTGGGTAGAATGTTTTATCTAGCCAAGTGACTTTGTCAGACTCACAGGTTCAGGATACGAAGACAAATACACATGAAAACCAACTCGAATATGTCACAGTAACAGCTAACTTCCGACTCTGCCTGCTATTTGTCACAGCAATCAATACATGTGATCAATAGACGTGTATTTGTAAAACAGCCAGTTTCTTCTATCTATCCGGTTAGCTTGAATCATAAAGGGCTGATTAATAAGAGATGGAATATACGATTGAACGATTGGCCAATATTTTAAAGATGGCCTTGTCTATACATGGATGGGAAGTGCCAGTAGCGTTGGTGCACATCCCGATGATTTCTGAGCTTGGGGAGGAGTACTACAACTCGGCAGCACAGTATAAATGTGTGTGGTACTTTGGTACAAGGTCCTTCTGAGCTTGGGGAGGAGTACTACAGCTCGGAAGCACAGTATAAATGTGGGTGGTACTTTGGTACAGGGTCTTTCTGAGCTTGGAGAGGAGTACTAAAGCTCGGCAGCACAGTATAAATGTGGGTGGTACTTTGGTACAGGGTCTTTCTGAGCTTGGGGAGGAGTACTAAAGCTCGGCAGCACAGTATAAATGTGGTGGTACTTTGGTACAGGGTCTTTCTGAGCTTGGGAATGAGTACTACAGCTCGGCAGCACAGTATAAATGTGGGTGGTACTTTGGTACAAGGTCCTTCTGAGCTTGGGGAGGAGTACTACAGCTCGGCAGCACAGTATAAATGTGGGTGGTACTTTGGTACAGGGTCTTTCTGAGCTTGGAGAGGAGTACTAAAGCTCGGCAGCACAGTATAAATGTGGGTGGTACTTTGGTACAGGGTCTTTCTGGGCTTGGGGAGGAGTACTAAAGCTCGGCAGCACAGTATAAATGTGGTGGTACTTTGGTACAGGGTCTTTCTGAGCTTGGGGAGGAGTACTAAAGCTCGGCAGCACAGTATAAATGTGGGTGGTACTTTGGTACAGGGTCTTCGGTAAGTTTCTACACTAACCTCACTCAGATACAAACCCTCTTCAGGTTCTTAACAAACTAGAAACCATTGCAGACATGCAAGTTAAAATTCACTATTTCAGAGGATTCATAAACATACCAACCAACCACCCAGCCAACCAACCACCCAGCTAGCCAACCAACCACCCAACTAACCAATCATCCATCCAACAAATCAACTACCCAGCCATCCAACCAACCAGCCAATCAACCAACCAAGCAACCAACCAACTAACGAAAACATCATCCATTCAACTAACCAACCTCCCAGCCAATCAACTACCCAGCCAACCAACCACCAAGCCAACCAACCAGCCAACAAACCAACTAATCAGCCAATCAACCAATCAGCCAATAACAATCCAGCTAACCAACAAAGTAACCCGACTAACAATGAAACGAACAAACTCTCCAGCCAAGCAGTCTACCACCCAACCAAGCAAACAATCACCCAACCAAGCAAACAATCTTCATTATCATCATGTGCCATGCTGATAAACATGGGCGGTCATGTTTCGCCATATCACTCGATCACCAGAGTCGTGGATCAGCTCAGTGTTCTTGTCTCGACCATGCCATGTGGCCAAGCCATCTAGGTATTCACTTCTCTGCCTACCCCTTGCAAAACATGATTTTCTTGGCATCTGTACAGATGGTAGTTTGCCATTGCTTTCCTTCGGAGCAGTGACCACACTGGTCGATGACCATAGTCATTGTCTTCCCCCCCCCCACCCCCAACAAAAAAAAGATCCTCTGCCTACCGTCGTGAAATTGGAGACCACAACCTACAACTATCTGTCGGCTGCTCTTCAACTGCATCCACCACCTGAAACCATGGCTTCACGTAACCCTGATCGGGGGGGGGGGGGTTTAAGCGGATGGTACTCCACCTTTCCCAAGGGTGTCCCGTAGGCTAGCGGAGGGAAGGAGGCACTTTACATCTTTGATAGCGGATACCACTACTAAGCAAACAAACAAACAATCACCCAGACAGCCAAGCAAACAATCACCTAACTAAGCAAGCAAGCAACCAAACAAATAATCGTCGAATCAATCAAACAATTGCCCAACTAAGCAACCAACCAAACAACCAAGCAAACAATCACGCAACCAAGTAACCAACCAAACAACCAAGCAAACAATCAGCCATCCAAGCAACCATCCAAACAACCAAGTAACCAACTCAATATGACAGCAACCAACCAAACAACCAAGTAACCAACTCAATATGACAGCAACCATCCAAACAACCAAGTAACCAACTCAATATGACAGCAACCAACCAAACAACCAAGTAACCAACTCAATATGACAGCAACCATCCAAACAACCAAGTAACCAACTCAATATGACAGCAACCAACCAAACAACCAAGTAACCAACTCAATATGACAGCAACCATCCAAACAACCAAGTAACCAACTCAATATGACAGCAACCAACCAAACAACCAAGTAAGCAGTCACCCAACCAAGCAACCAACCAAACAACCAAGCAAACAACTATGCAAAAAATCACCTAACTAAGCAAGCAAGCAACCAACCAAATAATCGCCCAGTCAATCAAACAATTGCCCAACTAAGCAACCAACCAAACAACCAAGTAAACAATCACCCAAACAAACAACCAACCAAACAAGCAAACAACCAACCCAACAAGCAATCAATGAATACGAACCCAACAAGCAAGACACCAACCAAACAAGCAACCAACCAACCAAACAAGCAAGACACCAACCAAACAAGCAAGACACCAACCAAACAAGCAACCAACCAACCAAACAAGCAAGACACCAACCAAACAAGCAACCAACCAACCAAACAAGCAAGAAACCAATCCAACAAGCCAGCAAACAACCAAACAAGCAAGCAACCAACCAACTAGACAAGAAAGAAAGCAGCCCATCGATCAATCAAGCAATCAGTAACTCAACCAAGCATTCAGCCACCCAATTTACCACACAAAAAACATTAATCAACCATTCAAACACCAAATCAAGCATTGAATAAGGCATCCAACTAACCAAGAAACCAACCAACCATCCCAAAAAATTCAACGAACTAATTAACCAGCCTATTCCCATCTACCCCACCTACCAACCATATGATCATTAAACCAAACATCAAACCTATCAACCAACAGACCATACATCCAGCCGGCTCCGTGGCGAAGAATTTACGGGCTCATTTCATAATCCCGCTTACCGCTTTCGAAAAAGCTTTTTATGAAATGGTATTGTTGTATCAGAAAGCAATAGCAAGCTACTAAAGGTAAACTTGCCCAGGATTCACGAACAACCAAAAATGCTGGCTTTAACTGCTACATCCTATCAAAGATATGCAAGTACTTAACCTGTCTATTATTTATAATCAGTCTAACCGTATGTCTATATGTGTGCGGTCTACGTGTATGTTTATATATAGTCAGTCTACCTGTCTTTATATAGTCCACCTACCTGTCTATTTATATATTGTCTGTCTGTCTATTCTGCATGATGTCTGTTGTCATTCTTCCACCTGTTGTTATCATTACCCCCAAACAGTGGAAATTCACTTCTTATTTCAGTATCTTCAGCTGAGAAAAACAACTCTAATAATATTAACAACAATAACAACAACGCAAGTTTATAGCACGACCCGCAATAAATGCCCCTCTATCTCGCAGGCCTGACCATCACTTTCCTATAAGCTTCTTACCGGCTGATTCTAGCTTTTCCATTATGTGCCCGTCTCACGGCCTGCCAGGTCTGGGGGTGGCGTCTGGTGGTGTTTATGTTGTCATTCACGGCAACAGATAACCGTCTTCCAACGTTCGTTGATCCTCGACACTTGATGCCTTCTTCTTGTGGATCCATGGCGCTTATTGATTGGGCTTGTTGTATGTGATGCTTCCATTTGTGGTTTGGTGACTGTTGCAGCTGCGAGTATTAGTCTATATATGTATGTTGTCTGTCTTTCTGTCTGTTTGTCTGCCTGCCTTCTGTCTGCCGTATGTCTGTCTGTCTGCATATATGCATGTGTGTGTGTCTGTATGTCTATGTGTTTGTGTGTCTGTCTGGCTGTCTGTCTGTATGTGTTTCTGTCTGTGAGTGCGTCTGTTTGTCTATAAGGATGTATGTATGCATGTACGTCTGTCTGTCTGTCTGTCTGTCTGTCTGTCTGTCTGTCTGGGTGAGTGGGTGGGTGGTCGGTTGGTCGGTCGGTCGGTCGGTCGGTCGGTTGGTCGGTCGGTCGGTCGGTCGGTCGGTCAGGCTGGCTGACTGGCTAGCTGACTGATACATAAGCCCGCATCTTCCAATACCCTTGTCCTTCTATGTCTCATTTTCCAACTGTTAATGCCAGTTGTTCTCATATATTTCAGTTGTTCACTTCGCGTCATATGGTTGTTGAAATGTCAAATACACTATTTGTGCAGAGATTATGTAGTAGGCAGCTGTTCGTGAAATTATCATGGGAACTTTGATTCTCTTCCACAGCTCCGATCTGCCCTGGGAACGTGGAACAATCCTTCATCTCGGATAGGTAAGTCCTGACAGAATGATTAAGTGCTGGCTGGCTGGCCGGCTGGCTGTTGATGGACAAACTTGCTGCTGTCTGACTGAGTGAATGAGTGACTGACTGCTACAGACTGTTAATTGGCTGACTACTGATTGACTGAATAATTGTCTGAGAGTTTTAAGGTCTAGTGACTGGCTAATTAGTTTACTATTGATTAACTGACTGAGTACTATTTGGCTTACCGTGGTTGACTGGCTTCTGATTAACTGACTTTTGATAGATAGATTGTTGATTAACTGCTGGCTGACTGAATGCTGACTGGTGAGTGATTATTGACTGATCAATTGAGTGACTTGTGATTTGACCACCTCCAATTTTTCCTCATTAATATATATTACTTTCTCCATAGTAGTTTTATCTGTGTGCATTATCTTTATTTTTGCTATGTTAAGATATAATATTCAATTGTTTTGACGTTATTATTTTTTCTATACCATTCTGTGTTGTGGATAGCACTACAGTCTCATCAGCATATCGAATCTCTGTTATGTCATGACCAAAAATGCTATACCATTCTGTGTTGTGGATAGCACTACAGTCTCATCAGCATATCGAATCTCTGTTATGTCATGACCACTGGTATTTAGGGCATCATATTTCTCCCTGTTTATATCATCTCTGACATTTCTCAGTCGGACTAAAATGTTGACTTCTCGTCCTTGACTTAGGGGCGTAAATTACAAGTATCTCAAGTTGGGGTGGGTTCACCTGATGACGAGGGACACTTTTAATAGGGAAAGCTAATTCATACACACTCATCAGGCCCGTACACTAGAAGTAATAGCACGTGTATGAACTATGCTTGATTTCAAAGCTAGTGAACTGAAACAAAATCAAAAACAAAAATGGGTAGCGATGTAATCACGGATGGAACAGACTGAAAACGTGGAATGGGAATACAAACATGTACGGAGAGCGCTCAAAGTACTTGAACATTTGTGGAAATAACATTTAAAAAACTTTTAAGTACAACGAAATAGAAGAGGATAAACATCTTAAATATGGTTTCTGTTTAATTCGTAATTACTTTTATTCACGGTTGTTCCTCTAATGTTTGTCTCATACTCGCTGGCAGGCCATTGTTTTTCGTCGACATTTTGGAATTCCTGTCACGCATACAACACATGGTATAGAGAGGACTTCAGGTAGGAATAAGATTGTTCTGTCTGTCTGTTTCTGAATGTTTTTCTATCTGTCTGTCTAATGATGATGGTGGTAGTGGTGATGGCGATGGTGGTATTGGTGATTGTGATAATGGTGGTAGTGTTGGTGATATTGATGATGGTGTCGGTGATGGTGATAATGGTGGTGGTAGTGGTGATGGTGATGGTGGTGTTGGTGATGGTGATAATGGTAGTGGTAGTGGTGATGGTGATAATGGTGGTGTTAGTGGTGATGGTGATGGTGGTGTTGGTGATTGTGATAATTGTGATGGTAGTGGTGATGGTGATGGTGGTGTTGGTGATGGTGATAATGGTGGTGGTAGTGGTGATGGTGATGGTGGTGTTGGTGATGGTGATAATTGTGATGGTAGTGTTGATGGTGACGGTGGTGGTGGTGATTGTGATGATGATGGTGATGTTGATGATAGTGATGAATGATGGTGGTGGTAATGTTGATGATGGTGGCGATGGTGATGATGATGGTGGTAGTTGTGATGATGGTGGTGGTGGTGGCAATGATGGCATACAGTATCGCATATAATATGTAATGAAAAGCGTTGCTCTAAGAGAAGACCGCAGCGGTCGAGATAGCCTGGGCACAACAATGCACGAGTCAGAGGATCTGGCACAGAACCGAGTGTCTTTCAAGCGGATTAGGATGAGAGAGGCGTTCAGCCAAGAACTTATCACATGATGATGATGATAATGATGATGATGATGATAAGGTGGTAAGTAATACATCTTCCTCTCTGTCTTTTCTTTCCTCAAAATCCATAGAAATATCTGGAACTGTTCCGGTACATAAGTTACCAGGCTGATCTAATGCCATGAAGGCACTTGAATGGAAAACATAGTTAAGTGACAAGTCACTATCACCTTGCCATCTTGACAGACCGATAGATTGTTACATTGCGCTTGTAACAAGGCATAATAACTACAGCCCATGGCGATAGTCAATGTTATACCTGTTCTTAGCACAAAGCCTGTGCTGAATTGTAGACAACCCGTGTTGCCCACACAGCATGAAACCTTAATCGACTGTCAATGTACTGCAAAGGAAAGGTAATATTGCTACATTTGGAACAAATCAAACTGCAGAAGCTGCCGAATTAGCAAGACAATGTTCAAACTGTCGGCCTGTCGGAGCTTCGATCTTAGACCAGTTGCCTTCCATGGCTTAGAGTCTGATCTGCCCTGCCTTGGCACATTATAAAACCACTGGGAAATTAACCCTGTCCCAGAGTATTTGTAGGCGAGTGCACTAGCTCCAAATTATGTGTTAGCTGGTTTTATAGTGGATTGATGAGAACGCTATCTTAGATATCTTTTTTTTTTTAAAGTTAACTCACAAAGAGAACTGGTTACTCGCATCAGAAGAGACAGTCCACGTTCTTTGGGCGTGTCATGAGAAGGGGAAAGCTAAAGTATGCCGCCACAACGTGAAAGTTAAAGGGGATTAGAGGTAGAGGAAGACCAAGAGAGAAGATGTCGGACAGTTTGACATCTTGGCATGGAGGAGCATCGGTAACAGAATTGATTGGCAGCACTAGAGACAGAAGGTTGTGGACATACATGATCACCAACGCCACACGGCGTGGACTATAGGCAGAAGCACTAACTGCACGTTTCATATAACGTAACAGACCCTTTACAAACAATATGTAGCACATTGGTAAACACTAAAAATGTCTGTGCAGACTTCTGCTTGAACGACAACAGACGGATGTCACGCTGAGAGAATTCTTACAAGGGAGACATTTACAAGGGATACCATCGTTGAAAAACTTACTGATTTTACCGGTGAGTTGTGTTTGTTGAGTTGTCTCCTCTCTGTTGTTGTTCTATGATTCCTTCTGTTTTCCTTTATGATCATGATAATGCGCGGGGATGTATAGTCCTGAAAATTGCGCCTGCTAAGCTAACGTGCTACAGAACAGTTCTTAGATCATCGTGGACCGAGAACAGAACAATACTGACTTTGTACAAGATCTGAACATGGAAGAAAACTGGCTTATAAACTTAGAATATTTCTGAAGTGGAAAAGTAACTAAAGTGTGTTAAACATATAGTGCTAGCTCCATATTTGTATAGATCAATGGGCATTCAATGGGTGACGTGATCAATATCACACCGAAAGCCTTTACTTTCCAAGACATTTCCTGGTGCAAATTTTAGGTTCATTCCGACTGGGAGCCCAGGTCAAGTTGTTAAAAAAATTCGCTTCTTTTGGGATTCGAACTTAAGCCAATCAACTACCGTGACTCCTGTATCTTCTTCCTCCACATAACTATGCAGACGACAGCATGAATATTTCCATACACAAAAACAAAAACAAAAGAGCAGTAGTCAACTTGAGCCTGTTGCCAGCTCCATAAAACTTGTCCTGTAATGGAGCGGATGTAGGCCTAAAAAAAGATTTCTCTCTTCTGCAGCTTATCTTACACGGAGCTGCCTATAGACGTATCTGGGGTTGTTAAGTACAAAATGTGTTGGTTCGTTAATCCCCTGAAAGACTGAGTATTAACTCTGATATCTGATGCATTAGTGTTAAGATCGTTTGGGTCAGAAAAAGGGTTTGCTTTATATCCGAGAGAGGTTGTTGTAGACCAGTGGTTCTCCACTTAATTTGGCCCATGCACCCCTTCACCATATATTCAGAATGTCATTTCCCTCTTTTCATATTTCTTCCCTATAAATCCCCGCCCCTACATAGTATACGTAAAAATGGAAGCTAAATTTAATAACACAAACTAGAACAAGTCTTAGACATCTACATAAAACGTGATTTGCGGGTCTACTTACGTTATAAAAACGAATTTCAGAAGGGCGAGAAGTACAGAACCGTAAAGTATGGAGGGAAAAACAATATCAAGTAATCGGTTCTTGTATTAATGTGATCTTGAAATAATCTTACCCCTTCCCCCCCCCCTTCCCCCCTGGAAAAAAAAAAAAACTAAAATTCCCCCATGGAGGGGAATTCCCCACCGGTTGAGAACCAATGATGTAGACACTTTCCCTCAACCCGATATGGAAGTACCATCTCTAAGGCAACTGTGATACAGAGATCTCCTTCCCCTCTAGAATTTCAGAACTCAACGGAGTAAACAATACTGATAGTGAAATATCTCATCTCATTAGATGCATAGTAGGATGTCTCTGGTAATGATTCAGCACAGCAAACACGGACTCTTCGCGATTATCCCTAGGCTTCTGTTTCATCCTCGGGTTTTAGGCATGTCTATGTTAACAGATTCTAACCATGTGCCCATGGGGACGAGAGGAGTTAACACTAAAAGGTCTAGATACTTCCAGCGATCGTCATTTTCAACAACACCGAAATAATTATTCAGAAATCACTGAACCGCATCATTCAGTAATCTCTCAACATAAATCCTAACTCGACAAGCGGCTCGGAAAAGTATCTCCGCCAGTCTAAAGCCGGTAAGACCAGCTGTATGTTTGGTAATATCAGATAAATGTAGGAAGGCAGTCAGCACCGCAGATTGAATGCATAGATGCTTCACCTGTGTGTATGTGTGTGTGTGTGTGTGTGTGTGTGTGTGTGTGATTGTGTGTGGTGTCCATATGTGTGTGTGTGATTGTGTGTGTGATTATGTGTATGGTGTCCTTATGTGTATGTGCGTGTGTGTGTGTGATTGTGTCCTTGTGTGTGTGTATCGGTATATTCTATATACGTAAACACTGACTGTATACTTGTGAGTGTGTGGGTGGGTGGGTGGGTGGGTGGGTGGGTGGGTGGGTGGGTGGGTGGGTGGGTGGGTGGGTGGGTGGGTGGGTGGGTGTGTGTGTGTGTGTGTGTGTGTGTGTGTGTGTGTGTGTGTGTGTGTGTGTGTGTGTGTGTGTGTGTGTGTGTGTGTGTGTGTGTGTGTGTGTGTGTGTGTGTGTGTGTGTGTGTGTGTGTGTGTGTGTGTGTGTGTGTGTGTGTGTGTGTGTGTGTGTGTGTGTGTGTGTGTGTGTGTGTGTGTGTGTGTGTGTGTGGGTAAAAAGAAGATGGAGGGTGGTGTGTTTCCTGCTATGGCCAAATGTGTTCATGAATGTTCTGCATTCGAAAAGTAGCATAGTGCGTGGGTTGTGTATGTGTATGTTGGCTGCATTCCAAAAGGTAGATAAATTATGTGTGTGTGTGTGTGTGTTTGTGTGCGTGCCTGTGTGAGTGTGTGTGTGAGGTGTGTGTGTGCGCGCTTACTGCAGTCCAAAACACTAGTAGTTACTACTTTTCGTTACCTTTGTGTGTCCTTTGGTGGATGTCGCAGTCAACCTCAGCATGTTTGAGTGACTTTTTTTTGGTTTGCCAGGAAGTTTTTAATTTGAGTAGTTTGCCATTGATTTCTCAACCACCGAAACCTAAACCATAGAAATCAATGCAATAAGGTCTGCTTTCAAATCGTCTGCAGCGGATTTTGATCCCTCGCTTAATGTGTCGGGCAAATATGACATCCTTAAGGCTACACACAACGTCAATGGCAACCGTATGTCGGGCAACTGTAACACCCGTAAGTCTAGACACATGTCAATGGCGGCCGTATGTCGGGCAACTGTAACACCCGTAAGTCTAGACACATGTCAATGACGGCCGTATGTCGGGCAACTGTAACACCCGTAAGTCTAGACACATGTCAATGGCGGCCGTATGTCGGGCAACTGTAACACCCGTAAGTCTAGACACATGTCAATGGCGGCCGTATGTCGGGCAACTGTGACACGTTAAGTCTGGACAGAATGGCAATGGCGGCTGCACTGGACAAGATAGAGGAAGCAGAAGATATACTCATCATAATTATAGTCATCATGTGTCTGTCTGTTTCTGTTTGCCGTCTCTCTGTCCATCTGTCTGTCTGTCTGTCTGTCTGTCTGTCTGTCCATAAGTCCGTCAGTCCGCACACCAGCCCACCCATCTGTCTGTCTGTCTGTCTGTCTGTCTGTCTGTCTGTCCATAAGTCCGTCAGTCCGCACACCAGCCCACCCATCTGTCTGTCTGTCTGTCTGTCCGTCCTTTTGTCCGTAGCCTGTCTGTATGTCCGCAAGTTCGTCCGCCCGCGCGTGCGCCCGTCTGTTTGTCTGCCTGTCTGTATAGTAATCTACTGTATCTAATTCTCTATCTCTGACTGTTCGCCTAACCATCTATCTATGTCTGTCTATATGTTTGTCTGTCGGTCTTCTTGTCTGCCCGCCTGTCTGTGTGCAGCCCCACTCCTCCCCCACGTTCCTCCCTTCCCACTCTCCGAAAGGTCGAGAAATACCTTGACACTCTGTCTATCTCTGTTTGTCTATCTATTTTTCTGCATGTCTGCGTCCCCGTCCGCTGTCTGCCTATCTATTTACCCCTCCTACTTCCTTTCCTGGGCCGGTCTCTGTGGCTAAGGGCTTGCGAACGCGGTTTGTGAGTCCGTATACCCGGGTTTGAAACACGGCGGTGCTGGTTTTTTCGAAAAAGGTATAGGGGCCGGTCGTTCAGAAAGCAATGGCAAACTACTGAACGTAACACTTGCCTAGTACATCAACAGAAGCTGAAAATGCTGGTGTTGACTGCAACGTCCCGTAAGGGATACGCAACAAACAAAAAAGCTTCCTTTCCCAAGACATGCTGGTGTGGTGTGAAACGAGCAGGCGGACAGATTGGCCGGATCTGTTGGGTCTGCATCCCTTGGTGGGATATTTTTATAAGTACTGACCAATAAAATGATGCCATTTGCAACGAGAAAAAGATTGTTGAGGAGCTACATAGAACCTGTGCTTGTGTATGGATGTGAAGCGTGGACAATGAGCAGACAAGCTGAAAACATCTGATAGTTGTGGAAATGTGGTTTCTAAGGAAAATGCAAAGAATATCTTGGACAGACAAACCAATGACCAAGTCCTACAAGAAACAAATGAAAACCGTAAACTGATTAGAGAAATTAGACGTATACAGATACAATATTTTGGTCACGTTTTGAGAAGAAATAAATTTGAGAACTTGGCGACAACGGGCAAGACCGAGGGGAAGAGAACAAACGGTGGGCAGAGAAGTAAATACTTGGATAGCTTGGCCATGTCGTATGGTTGAGACAAGAACACTGAGGTGATCCCCGACTCTGGTGATCGAGTGAGATGGCGAAACATGACCGCCCACGCTTAAAGGCATGGCACATGATGATGATTTGTATAAGGCAGATGTGGTCTGGGCCCTTTGGGATCGTGTGTATAGTGCAGAAGAAAATATAGGTCATCACAGACTGGAGAGAATGGTGCTGCTGGGAGTGACCAGAGGATCAGGCCGACACTCAGGACTCCCAGGACAGGCCAGGCGGACACATAATCAGACTGCTAATGGTACTATTAGTATTGGGACTCTTCGCTGGCTGTTCAGTTGAGGACGGAGCAGATATGGGAATGGCCCACTTGTTTAGATGTCGGTTCTTTACTCAATTCAAGTCAACTGAACTCAACTCAACTCAGTTCAACTCAAGTCAACTCAACTCAAGTCAATTCAAGTCAACTTAACTCAATTCAATTCAACTCAAAGCAACTCAACTAAGTTCAACTCATGTCAAATCAACTCAGTTCAACTCAAGTCATCGCTGGAGCAGCGGAGTTCGTGCTTTTGTCGTTGCTCTCGGAAAGCGGCTTATCGTTTTCTGCGAAGACAGACCGAGCCCAATGGGGTAACACCCGGTGCAATGAAGTCGATCCTTTCGGCTATAGTACTTTAGTACACTTTTACATTTGGCGTGTTCTGTCCTTATGTATCTACTACCTATTCTGTGGCATGATGCTGGATGGATTGAGACGGTGGCGTGAAGGAATATGATCAGCAGAACTGATCCAGAACACCAGAGTCTGAGATCTGTGGAGAGACATGAACGCCTTCGCCAGATGACACTTGATGATGAATGCATGGAGTAATAAATCGGTGGCAATATTTCCGCCACTTTCGCAGGCGACAACGAACATTAACAGCGCAGGACACTTGATGATGATGATGATGATGATGATGATGATGATGATGATGATGATGATGATGATGATGATGATGATGATGATGATGATGATGACCCGGTACCATATCCCCGAAGGTCAGCTAAGTAAATATACGACCCTTTCACAGCGGGAAGGTTAACCCGGTCAACAAATGCCCGCAGAAGTCGGATGTGTCGGCTTAACGGCGCAAGAACGCAGCTCTGCTGTAAACAGGCACAACGCAATCACATCCGGAAAAAAAACTCCGGATGAACGCAGAAGAAGAAGATGAAGAAGAAGGACCCTTTCACAAGTCTTAATGTGTACTGGGTATATGGTGCTAAACCCATATTTTAGCGACCAATCGGTATCCTGTAGGCAATGCGATCAGTATCACAAATGTCTCCTTTTCCTTTTATTTTTTCCTTGGCTTGTTTTGAACTCGTAAGTATTCCACGTTGGACTGATCTTTGCGTCTGGGCTAGCTATTCTTATTACCACTCTCCCTCACCATCAAGCGAATCCAATCTGATTTCTGAAATACTTGTAATTTACATCCCTGCGTTAAGGACGAGAAGCCACCATTTTAGTCCGACTGACCGGTGGGGGGGGGGGGGGGGGTGATGAACCCGCTACCTCGCCATCATCACACCGTAAGTTTAAGAGCGAGCGCTCGTGTCTATTCGGCCATGCTGACCTCAGCTTTTATTTCCAAGACATTTCCTATTGTCTCTTTTAGGCGGAGTCGACCTGAGAACCCAATTCAAATTTCAAAGTCCGTCTCGAAGCAGATTCGAACCTTCACCACCGGGCCGGCATGGCAGCGTCTAGCAACTATCCTCCCACCTCCTTAAGCCAGCTAATTGTACATACTCGCCATGGGAAACAACTTCAGATATTTATCAAGGCATTAAAGTTAGTTCTCGCTTGGCCTATCACATTTGTGACAGCGACCCTGGCTTTTCATTGCAGAAAGCCCCGCGGCTTTACCCACTGCATTCTGCCGCTGTAGACGTAATGGCGATGACATACATGCTGCGCCGTTATCACAGAGCCGTGTGCACAACAGATTCCATGAAGCAGAAACAGAAATCTAATGTGGCTTTTGAAGGAAGCGTCAACTGTTCTTTTGCTTATCCGTTTACATCGGTTTATAAATTTGATTATTCAAATTCAGACTGGGTTGTATGAAACTAAAAACAAAACCAAAAAAGAAAACTTGGACCGCGTTCAACCGGCTAACGTTGCCTAGGTTATATTTGAGGTCAGTTGTTTTTGCAGAATTTCTTTGTAAGTTATGTATCTTTACCAGCAGATTTACTGCTGTTTTATTTGGCCAGTGCGGTTATAGTTGTGTTATCTTGCTGTTTTTTTTCGTCTGTTAGTGATGTGTGTGTGTGTGTGTGTGTGTGTGTGTGTGTGTGTGTGTGTGTGTGTGTGTGTGTGTGTGTGTGTGTGTGTGTGTGTGTGTGTGTGTGTGTGTGTGTGTGTGTGTGTGTGTGTGTGTGTGTGTGTGTGTGTGTGTGTGTGTGTGTGCGTGTGCGTGTGCGTGTGCGTGTGCGTGTGTGTGTGTGTGTGTGTGTTCCTTATTCTATTTTAGAAAACGGTCGTAATTACTCGTTTATTTTACATAAAGGCCAGATACTCTGTATGTATATTTCGCAAATTTGGCAGTGACTTCCCTTGACGTAATTTTAAAACAAAAATTAATAATTAAGTAAAATACAACTGGAAACAGGCCATTTTATACATCTTGTGGCACATTAAGCATATGGCGCTACACCCAAAGCTATATAGTCTCATCTGAACTCGGTGGGTGATGGGATCAGTATCACGCCTGCCGATTTACTTCCCAAGACATATTTCTGATACCTATTTTACACTAGGTCGACTTGAGAGCCCAGATGAACTTTTAAAATCCGCCTCTATACATATTCGAACCCGGATCATAGGCTGGTTGGTGAGCATCCAGTCAATAAGTTACCTCAGCTCCTCCATTTGTGCTGTGAGGTTTTGAATTGGTGATAATCAGGACTGCCTCTGTCCGAGGCAGAGCCTACTCCAACTCACCTGATGTTTGAAAGTATTGACGTACGAGACATGCCATCATGGCTTCAGCTTCAAGAAGGGAACCTCCCAACCCATTAGTGATAGAAGGCGGACAAAGCACACGAGAAGAGCACCTAACCACCTGGTGCATGCTGCCTAGCGGGTATTGAACAACTAAATAAACATAATTCATAAATAAACACACGTGTATTGTTTGGCACTCATAAAAAAGTCGCTTAAAAGTTGACAGGGTCGACTTCATTGCACCGGGTTTTATCCCATATGGCTCGGTCTCTTTCCGCAGCACGGAAAGCGTCACGCAAAGCACGAACTCCGTAGCTTTTAGCGACGACCCACAGGAGTCTCTGAAACATGTAACTCGTAAACCGAAGGACGCGGCCCGGAATTGAACCCACAACCTTCGGAGCACGAGTCAAACGGCTTGACCACTTCGCCACAGAGACTTCCGGAGTGGCACTCATAGAAGTAGTGGAAAGAAGCAGAGATTAGAGGACGCACTAGGCAACATAACAATTGAAAGCTATAGTTACCGACCGGGATTCCAACCTGTCCCCTCCAAATGACGACAACACCTGGCAAAAGTAACAAGTGTACTTCGACGCACGACTAACTAGGCACCCAGGAATGTGTCCTCATTAGTCAGGACTAATATCCACATGAACCCATAACTATGACATACGGACAAAATTCGTATCCTAGCCATTGAAATAGCACCATAGGTCTCAGAATTTTATTTTAAACCAGCATAGGTCAAATAATAAACAAACACATCAGAGCATAATGCTGTTTCCAGGATATTAACGAACATTTACAGAAGAGAAATAAATTTAAATGTTTATGTTGTCTAGTGCGTCCTCTAATCCCTACTTCTTCCCTCTACTTCTATGAGCGCCAAGCAATACGCGTGTGTTTATTTACGAATTGTCTTAGTGACATCAAAGGGTTACCCAACAGATATTTATAAATAAACACAAATTATCAACAGGAAACACACGGCGATAGTAAATACAGACAACGCCAACGTTTCCATAAAATTCTTCATTAAAGAAAAGTGCTTAGCGATAAAACTAAACTGACACAGTTACAAATAAATACTCCACGTGTTCTGTGTGTTAAATGTTATTCGTTTAAATATTTGGATTACTGATTTATTAATAAAAATAAAGACCCATTTACACGTCTTAACTGATTCAGTGCCAACAAAAAAGTAGGTTAGGACCAAACATGGTTCACAATCACATGAACAAGTATTGTAGTGGGATTTCTGTTCACTGAGCTTTACAATTGTGGGGGATACCACGACACGAAACAAATAACACGATGACCCTAGGACGCCGATATATCGTCCTTCTGTCCAAAATGAGAGGTCACATTTCCTGATGTGTTATCCTGCGACAATGAATCAGTTAAGGCGCATTCAGCATATAGTGCTAGAGCCATAATTGTATAAACCAATCGGCAAACACCGTGAGTCATGTGGTCAGAATCACACCGTGGGTCATGTAGTATGTATCACACCGTGGGTCATGTAGTATGTATAACACCGTGGATCATGTAGTATGTATAACACCGTGGGTCATGTGGTCAGTATCACACCGTGGGTAATGTGGTCTGTATCACACCTGCTGCCTTTACTTCCCAACACATTTCTTGGTACCCTATTTTAGACTGGATCGGCTGGGAGCCCAGGTCAATTTTTGAAATCCGATTCGGCACCGAGGCGAGTCCAACCGGTGACCATCGAGCCGCCAGACTAGGGTCTAGCCACTACTCTACCGCGCCTCTCTGATGACGTGTTTGTGAGTTGAGTTGAGTCCAGAGGAGTTAGAGGAGTTATTTAGAAGAGCGGCTGGCCGAGTGTCTAGAATGCCGGATTCTTCTTCGGGAGACCCGTCTTCGAATCCTCGTTAAGGTGGGGAGTCTTTGTTTTTTCTCTCTGGGGCAAAAAGAAACTCTAATCTGCAGTTTGAGGCGACTGCACTAGCCAGGCGGTCTTAATTCCTCAGGCTCAAGACCCCACTGCCACACATTGGCAGTAAATGACAGCTTTTTTTTTTTTTAAATGACAGTTGAGTCAAGAATCGACATCATACAACTCGCGACATTTCCCCACATGCACCGTCCTCGTCTTCAACTTGTTTGTGATATTAATATTTCAGTTTTCTAACTCAGTCTTCATGTTTCAAACCGGTTCTGGGGAGAAGGTGTTACGGATGCAATTCGTAATCCCGCATACCGCGTTCGAAAGACAGATGCGGGCGATTTGGGAGCAGGCCAACTTGTGTTGGTTTTTATACAGAGGTAAGAGTGCCGGTCTTTCAGAAATCAATAGCAAACTATTGAACGGAATCTTGCTAAGAAATCACAAACAGCTAAATAAAAAAAAAATGCTAAGGTTCACTGCAACGTCCTGTAAAGGATATGCAACTATCTTTTTTTATTCATGTTTTGTTTTCTCTTCATTGATAAAGACTTGGGTGGACACGCTGGTTTGTAAGTCTGTGTGTCTTTCCTTTGGCTAAGGTGCCCAGTTACATTCTCTGTTCATTTCTTCTCTAAGAGTATCGTAAACACAGCTCAGGGGACCAGGTGTCCATCGGTTCTAGGGGATACATCTATATCTGGAGGCCACCATGGCCGAATAGATCAGAGCGCTGGTTCTTTAACGTCCGGTGTGCTGATGCCGAGTTAGCGAGTTCAACCCCTAAACCGGGTCAGTTGGACTAAATTATTGATTTCTCGTCCTTGACTTGAGGACGTAAATTAAAAGTACCTCTGAAGTCGGAGTGGGTTCACCTGACGGCAAGGGACACTGGTATTTCGTGGCGGACTTTTGTGTTGCCATTCTAGCAGTGGCCTTATGCATAGTATACCTGTTCGGGCTATTGGTTTGTCAAGACTCCTGTCTGTTCCATGGGGCATTGAACAGCATTTTCTGTGATATTCACTGTAACAGGAACGGAGTATTATGAGGACGACCCATTGCCTCGAAGTTAGAACTGCGAGTAACTAACGACTAACTAACTAACCCACAATCAAAAATCAGTTCAGTGTACCAGATGTAGTAGAGCCTATATCGACTATGCCAGAGTTTAAAACGAGCGAACGCGGAAAATATACATCTGAGTGAATAGCGGCACTTGCGTGTACTGACAGCAGCAATTTGCTATCAAATTTGCTGTTCGTCATTTATGGGCAACTTACGTTCAGTAGTTTGTCATTGCTTTCTGAACTACGGACGCGTATTCCATTACATTAAAAGCAACGCTGGGCGATCTGCTTCGAAATCGCCTGCAGCTGTGTTTCGAAGGTGGTATGTGGAATTGCGAATCGTGTTCGCAACACCTTCACCGCAACGCCGGTATTGTCTTGAGTGCTGTTAATAATTTCTGATACCAATAATCCTCCATGGCATGACGTCAGACTGTCTAGAATCTTCTCTCCCCTGCCTCGCTTCCCCTTCAACTTTCCAGCTGTCATAGCATACTCCATATTTCTCATGGCGTGCTCCATATTTCTCTTAGACATACAACATCTGTCTCATGACATACCCTAACTGTCTCATGACATACCCCCATCTGTCTCATGACATATCTCCTCTGTCTCATGACATACCCCATCTGTTTTATAACATATCCCATCTGTCTCATAACATACCCATCTGTCTCATGACATACCCCATCTGTCGCTTGACATATCCCATCTGTCTCATGACATATCCCATCTGTCTCATGACATATCCCATCTGTCTCATGACATACCCCATACGCCTCAAGACATACCCCCTCTGTCTCATGACATATCCCATCTGTCTCATAACATACCCCATCTGTCTCATAACATACCCCATCTGTCTCATAACATACCCCATCTGTCTCATTACATACCCCCATCTGTCTCATGACATACCCCCATCTGTCTCATGACATACCCCCATCTGTCTCATGGCATACCCCATCTGTCTCATGACATACCCCATCTGTCTCATGGCATACCCCATCTGTCTCATGGCATACCCCCATCTGTCTCATGGCATACCCCATCTGTCTCATGGCATACCCCATCTGTCTCATGACATACCCCCATCTGTCTCATGACATACCCCCATCTGTCTCATGGCATACCCCATCTGTCTCATGACATACCCCATCTGTCTCATGGCATACCCCATCTGTCTCATGACATACCCCATCTGTCTCATGGCATACCCCATCTGTCTCATGACATACCCCCATCTGTCTCATGACATACCCCCATCTGTCTCATGACATACCCCATCTGTCTCATGATATACCCCATCTGTCTCATGACATACCAGAAAAAGAAAAAAAATACCGACTCTTGGCGAAGGGACTACGAATGCAATTTGTAATCCCGCATTCCGCGTTCAAAACACAACTGCGGGCGATTTGGAAGCAGACCGTCTTGCGTTGGTTTCCCTACAATGGGATGAGTGCCGGTCTTTCAGAAACAAATGACAAATTACTGAACGTAAACTTGCCCAGGAATCATAAACAGCCGAAAAATGCTGGAGTTGACTGCTACATCCTGTAAAGGATATGCAACCAACTAACCCGAAATATGGGCATTGTCATCTTCTGAGTAACCATTTCTCTTTGTGAGTTACCTTCTCTCAAGATATCTCCATTACAATTTCCATGGTGTTAACATCAACGCCTATAAAACCATATACCCGCAGCTTCCGCACAGTTTTTAACTAATCTGCTGATTATCTATGATTCACTTCGCACGAGACTGCGAAACAAGACCGTCCACACTGATTGGCATGGCGCATGATGATGATGATGATACCATAATTGTCATTACTATGTAGTGTGTAAACGGTATTCCATAGAATGTTAGACGGGCCTGCGTGCCCAATTCTTGACCCTTTGAAAATAAAGTTTGTTCGTTCGTTGTTCGTTCGTTCTTTTCCCGTACATCACGATTGACTCTAGCTCTTGATAACTCTTTTACTCAGCTCGGTTGACAAAGATATATTGCAGAGAATATTGACTTTATCTACATAGCCAAAAGAAAATCCGCATCTGTAGAATTCGAACACATGCGCTCCAGCTCGGTAAGCAAGGATGTTTGACATATCGTGACTCCCAAACTATATATGACGACTATCATAATTTCCATTATCATGTACAGTGTGTAAACGGTTTTACATAGATGTATTCTATGGTACCCGTTTCCCCTCATAACTATATAGTGACAATACGAGACATTTAGAAGATATGAGAGGAATCACCATTGGGGGATATAAAAGTAAGCTGCATATCCTTTACAGGACGTCGCAGTCAACGGCAGCATTTTTGGCTGTTGTGATCTCGTGGCAAGTTTACGTTCAGTAGTTTGCTATTGCTTTCTGGCAATGAATGAATCACACACACAAAAAACGATATGTAGATTGTGAGGTTTACTAAAACACGACTACAAGAAACAAAATGGACGTTGCGGCTAAAGCCTTCGTCAGCACAGAACAAACCAACACAAACAGACACAAAACTAATCGAAATACACTACATGAAAATACAGAGGTTACTTATCTGAATCCTGTCTTCGTTAAATGCTATTGCTTTTTGAACGACCAGCACCCATATCATTTCGTTAAAAAAACGCAAGGCGGTCTGCTGCCAAATCGCCCGCAGTGGTGTTTTGAACACAGGTATACGGAATTACGAACTGCGTCCGTAACTAACACCGTCGCCACGGAGCTGGAATAGGGGGGATATAACATCAATAATATTAGATATGCAGATGCTACAGTATTGATTGCAGACAACGAGCAGGATCTGTAACGTTTAGTAGATGCGGTTATTGTACACAGAGAATTAAATTGTAAGAAGACAGAGATTATGGACGTCTCTAAGAAATAAGAAATACCATAATGTAATATACGGGTAAATGGGAACATTCCGAAACAAGTAAATGGGTACATCTATCTCGGAACTGTGATAACATATAAAAGGATGTTTCATGAACAGATTAGAACGAGAATCTCTATGGGAAGGGTAGCCTTTTGCAAGATGGAAAACATAATTACCAATAAAAAAAGGTGTCAGTTGCAACGAGAAAAAGTGTTGAAGTGTTACATAGAACTTGTTAATTTTGGATGGATGTGAAACGTGGACAATGAGCAGGCAAGCTGAAGAACGTCTAATGATGGTGGGGATGTGGGAAATGCAAAGAATACAATGGGCATAGCGAAAAACGAAAGAGAAAATCCCACTAGAAGCAAATGAAAACCGTAAATTGATTAGAAAAATTAGACGACAGTCGAGATATTTTGGGCACATAATAAGAATAAATAAACTGGAGAACATGGTTACAACTGGCAAGACTAAGGGGAAAAGAGCAAGAGGAAGGCAGAGAGATAAATATCAAAATGGCTTAGCCACATGACATAATCGAGACAAGAACACAGAGCTGTTCCACGACTCTGGTGATCGCGTGAGATGGAGAAACATAACCGCACATGCTTATCGGCATAGCACATGATGATGATATCAAAATTACCATTAGCATGTACAGTGTGTAAACGGATTTCCATAGATGTGTAGTATGGTACCCCGTTACCCTGATCCCATATCCATATCTATATTGCCCGATATCCAGCAGCAATGAATGTCTTTTATCTACAGCACACTATGGTTGTCCGTTAACACTTGTTTACCGTAAGTTCCCATTTATTGCATAGGTTATACTTTACATTAGATGCATTCCGACGTGACAGTTGCAGAGCCCAGGTAAGCTTAGGCCAGCGAATCTCCTGTTTATTCTGTTTGGGATGACACCATTCAGTTATCCACAGGGCCTTGGGATCTGACAGTGACGGCAGGCTGGTTGAGCCTAGGAACGGCACGCATAGGACAGCCTTTATCGCATGGCCATCTAAGAAATTATGTCAGGCCTGAGATCGTTTTTAAAAAAACTCTTGTTGGTAAACGTTGAAAAATGGGTAAACGGACTCCTGTAGTAGATACACACGTAGTGGTGACATGATGCGACTACGTACGGAAATATCAATTGGGAAACCCTTTGAGGCCACTAGGACAGTTAGTAAATAAGTTCGTATTTTTGGCGCTCACAGAAGTAGAAGATACAAGTAGAGACTAGGGTACACATGCGACAACATGAACATTGAAACCTTTCGTTACCCCTAGGATCGATTTTCTGTGTATGAAATCTCAGTAAATTGTTGGTGTTCTGTGACAATTGTCTATGTATGACAGTGGTTTTCAACCTTTTTTTGGCCCGTGCCCCCCCCCCTTTCACCATATTTTCAGAGCGTCATATCCCCCCCCCCCCCCCTCTTTCGTATTTCCTACCTAAAAATTTGGCCCGTGTCCCCCTTCACCATATTTTCAGAACGTCATTACCCCCTTTCGTATTTCCTATCTAAAAATTTCGCCACGCCCCTACACAGTATACGTAATAATGGAAGCTAAATTTAATAGCACATACTAAAACAAGTCTAGACGTCCACATAAAACATGATTTGTGGGTCTACTTACTTTATAAATTGAATATTAGAAGGGTGAGATGTACAGAACCGTACAGAATGAAGGGAAAAACAATGTCAAGTAATCGGTTATTGCATTAACGCGGTCTTGAAATAATCTTAATTCCCCCCCCCCGGAAACCCTACAAGTCCCCCCCCCCCGGGGGGAGGATTCCCCACCGGTTGAGAACCACTGATGTATGAGGTCTGGGGTAGTTGGTGCTATATGACAAATGTCAACGTAAGAAATCCCTGGAAGTTGTTGGCGTTAGGTGACAATTATCTGTGTAAGAAATCGCAGTAAGTTGTTGATGTTATGTGACAATTGTCTATGTAAGAAATCTCAGAAAATTGTGAAGTCACAAATGTCTGTGTTTATGCTAGTGTAGATATGTTAGGTATCTATCCTGTATATAGTATGTATATTCTTTTCTGCTTGTTATTTTCCAAGAGGATCCTAACAGAGTATTTGTTTCATGGGAGAGAAAAAAAAAAAAAGCTAAATCTCTAACTAGAACACTTTTAAATAATAGGAAATAAAAACAGGTATGTGTAACTCCTCCGAAAAAGTGAGATACTAAACACAAACACAGAGACTGTGTACCTTACAACGATCTCCAATACGGCAAACGTAAATTACAGGAAGACAATGCCCCCAAAAATAATATAATAAAAACAAAGTATACTACAACACAAACAGATCTAAAGAAAAGCATGAAATTATGAAATGTAATAACATTACAACACACATCCTTCGTTGTTAGGAAGGCTGCGCGAAAATTCATTTGTGACAGATGTTAAATAAGAAAATATGCAGCCGAAGGTGTGCAGACAGTTAGCTATGAGTATATAGAGGGAAGTCAGCAGAGTTATACATTGTATAGTGGCTCTTAATGAAGCCGTTTCGACCCCCAGATCTATCCTAGTCAAAAGTAAAATCCTGCCCCCAAAGAGAATCGAGCGTGCAACCGTTACATAAACAAATCATTACGCACCAAAACTACTAAAACGTGTAGCAGGCCTGTATATCACTTAGACGGCCGTGTCCTTTTCCATAGATTAATGTGGTTTCCCTGTTTACTCTATTCATTCACTGCCAGCCGATTGTCGGCTCTGTTTACAGGCGGTCATATTCGGTATGAAGTGAATAGCTAGTATATATGCCGCCCTTCAGTGATTAATTCACGCTGTTAGGACGTGACAGAATACATTAGGCGACTGCTTAATCCAGGCTCCATATCTACCTTAGAAAAATTAGCTTCCATCTACAGGGCTTCTCTGATCCCTGAAGAAGTCCATCGCAGATGTGTCGACCGCCAACTTGAGTGAGGTTACGGAATGGAATATTGTTGTTTCAAAAAGAGTATCTGTGTTATGTGGGTTTAGAGGTTGGGTGTTATGTAGGCTTACAGGTTGGGTATTATGTGGGGACTTAAAGGTTAGGTATAATGTGGGCTTAGAAGTTGGGTATTATGTGGGCTTGGAGGTTTGGCATTATATAGGCTTATAGGTTGTGTATTATGTGGACTTGTAGGTTGGGTATTATATGGGCTTACAGAATGGGTATTATGTGGGCTTGGAGGTTGGGTATTATGTGGGCTTACAGGTTGGGTATTATGTGGACTTTGAGGTTGGATATTTTGTGGGCTTACAGGTTGGGTATAATGTGGGATTAGAGTTTGGGTATTATGTGGACGTAGAGGTTGGGTGTTATGTAGGGGTTTAGAGGTTGGGAAATATGTAGGCTTACAGGTTGGGTATTATGTGGGCTTTGAGGTTGGGTATTACGTGGGCTTACAGGTTGGGTATTATGTGCGATTAGAGTTTGCGTGTTGTGTAGGGGTTTAGAGGTTGGGTAATATATGGGGGTTTAGAGGTTGGGTAATATATGGGAGTTTAGAGGTTGGGTAATATATGGGGGTTTAGAGGTTGGGTATTATGTGGGGTGAGAGGTAGGGTATTATGTGGGTTGAGAGGCTGGGTATTATGTGGGCGTAGAGGTTGGGTATTATGTGGATTTAAGGTTGGGTATTATGTGCGTTTACAGGTTGGGTATTATGTGGGGACTTAAAGGTTAGGTATAAAGTGGGCATAGAAATTGGGTATTATGTGGGCTTAGAGGTTTGGTACTATTTGGGCTTATATGTTTGGTATTGTGTGGGCTTGGAAGTTATGTATTATGTGGGCTTACAGGCTGGGTATTATGTAGGTTTGGAGGTTGGGAATTGTGGGAGATTTTGGGGTTGGGTATTGTGGGGGATTAGAGGTTGGCTATTATGTGGGATTAGAGTTTGAGAATTATGTGGGCTTACAAGTTGGGTATTATGTGGGTTTAGATGTTGGGTATTATGTGGGTTTACAGGTTGGGTATTGTGTGGGCTTAGAGTTTGTGTATTATGTGGGCTTCAGGCTAGGTTTTCGTTCAATCGTTGCGTTAGCGAAGGTGATAGGGGGTTGCGATGATAATTTCATAAGCCCGGTGGGACGAGGGCTCGATACCTGTGTTTGTCATCTCGCTAAGTGTGGCTGAACATCCGCTAAGTGAGGGTAAATATCCGCTAAGTGAGAGTGAATGTCCGCTAAGTGAGGGCGAACGTCCGCTAAGTGAGGGAATAACCTATTCCTCCGTGTATTCAGGCATACACAATGTGATGGCGCTATAACATCACAGACCCATAGCAAGAAACCGTTTCGGAAATTATATTTTTACTTGTCTTAACGCTATGTTACAGATGCCAGGCATGGGAATGTTCTAGAGAAACAAAGAGGTAGAATTACATGATGTGAAACGGGATGTGTCAGAAATGATGTTGGGACAACAAGAAGGAATAGAGAGACAAATGAGAAAATAAGATCAGGTGTAGGGATTATCATCAATAAGTGACCTGCCAGCTGGCGTAGGCGTTCATGTCTCTCCATAGATCTCGGCTTTGGGTTTCTGGATCACCTCTGCTGCTGATATTCCTCCATGCCACGGTCTCAGTCCATCCAGCATCATTTCTCTAGGTCTGGTTCTGCCTCTCTTCCCTTCGATCTTTTCAGGCGTCGCGATGTTCTACAATGCCTCTCTTCTCATCACATGACCAAAGCATACTATTTGTCTCTTTCTCATTGTTGTATATAATGCTCTAGTTTCATTAGCCTCTTTCAGGCAGTCGTTGTTACGAGGGAGAGTCAATAAGTAAGTCACACAGTTCTGTGGGATGGCAGGTAAATGTAGGTGGTGTTTTCTACAGGTGAAATTACGTGACAGCAACATCGAACTTTATATTCCCGTTCGTCGGGTGTTAGGTGTTAGGCGCTAGGTGTCTCATGCGCATGCACAGGGCATTAAAAAAATGGCGACTGTACTTACGGAGTGCACAACCAAAGAGCAACGTGCTATTGTGCGTTTTTTGTGGGCAAAAGGACTGCCTGCAAGGGACATTCATAAGGAAATGCTTCCTGTTTATGCTGACAAATGTTTGTCCCGTAAAGCGGTGCATAGCTGGGTAGACAAATTTTCTCAAGGACGCTCTAATATTGTTGATAAATCCGATCTGGTCGTCCTGTTGAGATTGCAACAGAAGCATCCGTGCAGCGGGTGGAGGAGATGATTAGAGGTGACAGGCGAGTAACGATAGATTCTGTAGCATCTGCAATAGGGTGCTGACATGGTTCAGCATACAGCATAATGCATGATCGATTGAAATTTAAGAAAGTGTGCCTAAGGTGGGTACCCAGACAATTGAAGGAGGAACACAAAATGAACCGATTTGGTCTGTCTATTGACTTTATAGAACACCAGAGAATTAAATGGTTTGGACAATTAGCCAGTTCTAATTCAAATTCTTGAGAAGAATCGCCCCCTTCAACCGTCGACTTTTCGGTTTGGTTATAGTGAGGGCCCTTATGGTGTATCTCGTACTTTTTCTTTCGTAGAGAAGCGCATATCTGCTTACAATTAGCTAGAATGGAGCACACACAAAGTCACACATGTATTGTTTGGCGCTCATAGAAGTAGAGGAACGATATAGAGATCAGAGGACGCACTATGAGCGTCAAACAATACACGTGTTTGTATCTATGAACTGTCATAGTGACCTCAAAGGGTTCGCTAATTAATATAGAATGGAGCAATATCAGCCAGCGGCTAGGGCGTTTTATGTGAGTGAGAACATCGGGACGTAAGGCGAGAGGCCTACCCAGAAAGAGTTGGATAGATGGAGTGAATAAATCAGACATGGTATTAGCACAAGCAAAAAGGAAAGCGAAAAACAGAAATCTGCATCTGCCTTTTCTCTGGAACGTTTCACAGCAAAAGCTGTAGAACAAAAACTGGGGGAAAATCTGTGGGCCAAAGCTGTGGGACAACAGCTGTAAGACAAAAGCTGTGGGGAAAGCTGTGGGGCAAAAGCTATAAGACAAAAGCTGCGGAACAAAAGCTGTGGGACAAAACCTGTGGGACAAAATCTTTGGGACAAAACTGTGGGACAAAGCTGTGGGACAAAATCTGTGGGACAAAGCTGTGGGAAAAAAGCTGCAGAGGACAGAGTAGCCGCTTTGGCACAGTAATTAATATACCTGCTTACCCAGGCAATGATCAATGTTCAACTCCCAGCAACATATCTGTCTACAGCTCCATGGTATGATTGCCGGTCGTTCAGAAAGCAATGGCAAACTACTGAAAGTCTACTTGCCAAACCTAACTTCCGGCCGCTAACATGGTGGTTAGGCGTTGAACCGTTAAGGCCTGTGGCGTGTTTATGCTTGCAGCTACGATTTGCAATCGCATTTTCCTCATGTTGGATTAGTAGTGCATTGTTCCGTCGCCCTGCTACTGAGTGAGTGCATGGGCGATACTGTGAGCTGTGAAATTCGCGGGGAATGCTTTTACATCTGTCCTGTACAGTGACCTGCATATTCGGAACAATGGCTACCGGCTGTTGCTGTTGCTGAATTGACTGAGTTGCCTCTTTGGTTCACGAGGGCATTTTTTCAGGAGACTCCCGGGATTCGGCACTGAAGCTGCGGAGTTCGTGCTTTATGCGACACTTTCGGTGAGTCGCCCTGCGGTAAAAGACCGAGCCATGTGAGAAAACCCGGGTCAGTGATGTCTTTCTGGTGACTGCCGAGCCCATCGACGAGGAACTGTGGTTTTCGTGGATTAATTTTGTGTTGGCATTCTGGCGGCGGCATTATGCACAGTGTACCTGTGCGAGATGTAGGATTGCCGAGATTCCTGCCTATTCCACTTTTCACATTGGATCATTTTGTGTGATATACACTGGCACAGGAACGGAGCATAATGGGAACGACCCGTTGCCGTGAAGTTGGAACCTCGACTGACTAACTAACTAACTAACTAACTAACTTGCCAAGAATTCACAAACAGCCAACTAACGCTGGGATTGACTGCGACGTCCTGTAAAGGATATGCAACAAACTGTTAACAGCTCCCTGCCTGTAGATTCTTGGCCTTGCGTGCTGCCAGTTTCCTCCTGGTAAATACCTACATAGTTCAGCCAGGGCCCCTTTCACACGTTTTAAGACACACCAGGGATGTAGAGTTAGGCATATTTGTATAGACCAATCGCCACTGGCAGGCTGATGTGGTCAGTATCATGCCAGCCGCCTTTATTTCCTACAAAATGTCCTGGTACCCAGTCTTAACTGGGTCGACCTGGGAGGCCCGGTCAGTTTTAAACATTCGAATCCGCCACGAGGCGAATCGAACCAGTGACCACCAGGTCAGCAGGCGGGTGTCTAGCCATTACTCTTCCGAGGTTCTCAAGTACCAGTCTACCTAGGGCATGCCTATGGCATAGCTAAGACAAACCTAGGATATGACTAGGACATGCCTAGGACGTGCATAAGACATATCTAGGACATACCTTGGACGTGCCTAGGAAATAGCTAGGGCATACCTAGGACATGTCTAAGACATATCTAGGACATACCTTGGACGTGCCTAGGAAATAGCTAGGGCATACCTAGGGCATATCTAGGACATGCCTAGGACATGTCTAAGACATATCTAGAACATACCTATGATATATCTAGGGCATATCTAGTACATACCTAGGACATGTCTAAGACATATCTAGAACATACCTATGATATATCTAGGGCATATCTAGGACATACCTAGGACATGTCTAAGACATATCTAGAACATACCTAGGATATATCTAGGGCATATCTAGGACATACCTAGGACATGTCTAAGACATATCTAGAACATACCTAGGATATATTTAGGGCATATCTAGGACATACCTAGGACATGTCTAAGACATATCTAGAACATACCTAGGATATATCTAGGGCATATCTAGGACATACCTAGGATATACCTATGACATACCTAGGACATGACTAGGGCATATCTAGGACATACCTAAGTCATACCTCGGACATACCTAGGACATACCTATGGATGTTCGTCCATCACGAATGATGAGGACCATTCATTCATTGCATCTTTTGATTTGATGAAGAACGAATGACTTGCGCTTTAGTTTGGATTATATTGAGGAAGTGGTTGCGCAACTCCGTCGACCTCACTCTCTCGTCTGCGTCCATCTGGTTCCAGTGGCGAGCATGGCAAGACGACTGGAGACGGACACAGATGCAGTGGGCGTTAGGCTGCCACAGGCCAGTTATCCCTGTATATAGTGACTCTCACAAACAACTGGTAGCCTAGAGTCTCGTGCAAACGGCCCTACCGTCAATTCCTTTTGTTTTCAGTTTTGAGACAAGTGTAGCGACGAGTGAATGACTACTGATAGGATCAACCAGATATCAGTCGGATAGACAGACTGACCGCCAGAACAGACCACACACACATGCGGCCAACGAGATTCTGCCTACAGAAGATTTTGCTCGTCTAAGTTGCGAACAAATCTTCGGCTGAGTCTCATCAGTTCATAATGCATATGACTACTGGCAGGATCAACGAGATATCTATCGAACAGACGGACTATTCACGCACACGCAAGCCAATAGTAGCATCGCTAAAGCGCGCCCTCCCGGTACAAGGTGATACATGCAAAACCACTGGACGCCTACCGACGAACTTTCAAGCTTCGCCGGCAGGGCTGACCGAAAAGCTATGAATGTTCGTCCGTCACCAGTGATGAGGACCATTCATTCATTGCATCTTTGATTTGATGAAGAACGGATGACTTGCGCTTTAGTTTGGATTATAGAGAGGTAGTGGTCGCGCAACTCCATCGACCTCACTCCCTCGTCTGCGTCCATCTGGTTCCAGTGGCGAGTATGGCAAGACGACTGGAGACGGACACAGATGCAGTGGGCATTAGGCTGCCACGGCCAGTTATCCCTGTATATATTGGCTCTCGAGAGCCTCGTGCAAACGGCCCTTCCGTTAATTCCTTTAATTTTCAGTGTTAAGACAAGCGTAGCGACAAACGAATGAGCGTATGATTACTGATAGGATCAACCAGATATCCATCGCTGAGACGGACTGACCACCAGAGCAGACCACATACACATGCGGCTAGCGAGAAACTGCCCACGGAAGATATTGCTCGTCTAGGTTGCGAACAAATCTGCCGATTTACGGCCGAGCCTCATCAGCTCGCAATGCATATGACTGCTGGCAGGACAGACTATGCACGCACACGCAAGCCAAGAGTAGCATCGCTAAAGCGCCCCCTCCCGGTACAAGGTTATACATGAAAAACCACTGGACGCCTACCGACGAGCTTTCAAGCTACGCCGGCAGGACTAACCGAAAAGCCATACCAGCTTACTGACTGCAGGCCCACTACTCATCGAGAGAGAGTGGGCGCTTATCGAGACTTTGTCGAACGGTCGTACAAATTTGCTCTTTTGCCCGCTCAAACCACGACTCTGGCTGCACGATGCGGTTACATTCTCGAAACGCCTGCCTCGCTAACTTGCGTTGGCTGGGAGATCCCATTTTTAGTGCACCTCACACAGCCATCCGAGACAACGAATGCTAGACGCGGGACTGATCTTGCGAACCAGACCAGCTCTCACTGGACATACCTAGAACGTATCTAAGACATACCTAGAACATACCTAGAACATACATAGAACATACAAAGAACATGTCTAACATATACCTAGGACATATCTAAGGCATACTTAGGGCATACATAGGATATAAATAGAACATATCTGAGTCATGCCTAGAACATATCTAAGTCATGCCTAGGACATACCTAGGATACACCTAGAACATATCTGAGACATACCTAGGGCATACCTAGGACATACCTAGAAAATGTCTAAGACATACCTAGGACATACCTAGAACATATCTAAGACATAACTAGGACATACCTAGAATATATCTAAGACATATCTAAGACATACCTAGGATATACCTAGAACATATCTAAATCATATCTAAGACATACCTAGGGTATACCTAGAACATATCTAAGACATACCTAGGACATACCTAGAACATATCTGTCGGATACGTCGAGATTGATGGCTCAACCCCAAAGAGATAAAGGATGAAACATCCTTTTCCCCAATGTGATCCTGGCCGTTTAAGTAATTTAGCTGGACTGACTCAATTGTTTGAGACCAGAAATAGAGTTTTAGAAAACCAAGGAATACCTTCCGGAAATAACTGACAAAGTTGTATTCCCTTTTATACCCAAGATATCCGTTAAGTGGTTCCTTGCCTCTCCTCTACCAACTAATTAATTCTATCTAGGGTAATTTAAAACAATTTGACTATGACAAGTAAAATACAATCAATACGTGACATGACCTTATGTTCTTCTGATTTAATAACCACAAACATGGATTTTGTAAATTGTATTCAAAATTACAATTTCCTGCCATAAAATAAGGACATATACATATACAGTAAATATACAGAATTGATGTGCCAATTATAACAGTTATTTTTTTCCCCAGTGGCATGTAATGCTAATCTTTTACTGGCCTGGATGATCTGAAAAAAGAACTGTCTACCCTCAGAATTCTCCACCTCCAGCTTTGGGAATCCCTCTGGCTATCTAATTGCTGTAGTCTTAGTGTTCCAGGGCGTAGTAGAACATAAGTTGGCTCTTGGTTTTCCTTTCCATTGTTTGGCAGGTAAATGTTTAAATAAAGATTACCTCTCCTATGAGACAAATGGAATGGTTGCAGGTAGATAAGTTTCTGCGCTACTCTATCAAGGGCATCACTCAACAATGTGCTCACTCAACAGGTGCTGCATTCAATCTTCACCAAGTCAGGTCTGGATTGACATGAATAAGACCACTACCTGAAATTCCATCAATCACATAATTCTAATGATATCATAAATATGACATTAGAAATGAAATGTAAAAGCCTAAGAACACAACCAGTGAAACAATAAAAGGAATCTTGTTCTTAGAGAAAATAAACATAGAAGAAAGATAGTCTTGGTGTTCTATCAGGTGTTCAAGGTTTAACTAGCAGAGGTGCAGTTTCATCTTCACTTATGCCTGTCCTTCAGTTTATAGTTTAAGTAATACCTTGAGTGATTTGGAATTTGACAATTATGTTGACCATTCTCTTCTTCATCTTTTTCTATTCAGGAAAAGGGTCTCATACATTAAGGGCTTTTAAAAATCAGTCCCCATTGTAATGAGTGTTTGTTTATAAGCAATATAAGTACATTATGGTATCCATTCTTGTATAGTATTCAGGTGACCTCTTTTTAGTCCAAAGTTTTACGGAGAGTATATTCCTCCCTCTTCCCCGTTTCTATACTAAGAGTGTACTTCAGCTATCCGCCTCATCATGCATATTATAATCATTCTCATCATCATCATGATTACATTATTATCATGTTTATGACATTAGAAATCATTACATCCTTCTAACATTATCATCATAATCATTAGTACATCATTTTCATTACATTACAGTCATCATCATCATCTTTGTAGTACATTATTATCATTACAATAGACCATAGGTGTTAACAGTAGTGACATGAAATACATAGTTGGATTTTGCTTAATTTACACACACAGATGCTGTAATAGGCGTAATGTATGATATTGGTTGTGTCGTGCTTAGCGCACAAAACTAGATGATAGGAACATGAATGATATTGTATACAACGTGGTGTTATGCGCCGGTGTGTACTAAATGATTATTTAGTTTATGAGTTACGCCGAACTAGTTTCTGGTGATAGTCATGGCATTCCACATCAAAGTTGCCGGCTATCATGAGATTGACTGTTGGCCTATACTCCCTCTCTCTCAGCCTGTAACTTCACTCACTCACTCAATCTCCTCATGCATCAGTCAACATATCCATCTTTGCATGTGGGTTCAATTCACTCTCTCATACATATGTATGGATGATCATTTCACTCAGTCTATAGACACATTCATATTGGTATGGGTGATCATATAGGAATCATTCATCACACATCCTTCATACTGTCATGTAAGGTGGGTGATTTCCCAATGATAACTTACAATGTTTACCATCATTGATATCACAATGAAATATCTCCTTTCACAATCACTCATCATACACATCATATCTGTAGGAATGACATCAGGCCTAGGTAGGTGCTTTACACAGAATACATTCCCAGATTCACCAAGAATGACATTACAAGGGAATCTCATCCTTCAACCTACTGATACTATTTCCTGGATATTTAGTCATGCATGCTGATGGGTTTTATCAAATGATACATTCACATTTGTTTAACAATGATGAAATCCCACATGAATCCTCACAGACATGCTATAAGCAATAACATAGTGATCATTGTGATCATTAGACATAATTATTAGATTCTCAAAGGATACTGCCTCATGTGTAGCAATAATAAAAGGCACAGGGGTCCACCCTTATTCTCACAGATTTATGTGATCTACTCAGTCTACATTCAGACATTATGAATCTTAACCATTCTACCATGCCGGTTGACTAAGTATTATTATTGTGTGGCACAAACATTAATTCCATATGTTTACAACATTGAAAATACATTTGACTCACCGCTATGGTGTTTTACTCAACACACAAATTATGATACCTGTACAATCTATTTGGTTCTCAGGGGTTCATGAATTATAAGAAAACTATTTGTTTGTCCATGTGCTCATGTCAAAATTAAATCTACTGACTAATTACACATTACACTAGTTTGACTTACCAGTGTTTACACATTTACAATAGTTTCCTTAAGTCTTAAGTTACTCTAATTCATTTTAGATTGAGTTTCTTAAGAAATAAAATTTACAACATGTGTCAACTGTTTATACATTAACTAAGTTGTTTAGCTGGGAGAAAATAAACCTGTGTTTTCTCCTAATGTACAGTTTATCTTATGTCTATGATAACTGAGTGTAATATTATTTAGTTTGTACTAGATTAAATTCTTTAAGAACTCACCATTCCAAATCATTGTAGATTGAGTTGCTTAAGAAATAAATGTACAACTTGGATTAATGCTTGTACATTAAATCAGTTGTTTACTTTGGGAGAAAATAAAATTCCTATGGTTATTCTTAATGAATAGTTTATCTATAATCTATAACCATTTTTTATAATTAACTTCTCAAGAATTAACCACACGTGTTTACCAAGTCTACTTACCAACTCTCCTTCTAGGAACAAAAGGCTCACAACTAACTAAAATTTAAAATAATTATATTCACCTCATCCAAACAGGACGACTTCCAACACTTCAGCGACAGGTTTCAGATTTTTCCAATGCGATGTCGTGGGCTGATGTTTGTCTTCCTCTATCTAACTTATACTAAATTATCTTTGTTAAGTTGATTTTGAAGAGACTATCACTCCCTTCGCTCATTGAATCTCTCCTGCCTCGTGTGTGTGTGGGTTGGTGAAAAACAGGCTTCCGGTCGTTCACTGCTATTTATACGGTGTCTTTCCCGGTTAATGTTTTTCATTCCCAACGGGTATATTAAATCTTGGATCGTACAATTGTGGAACAAAAATTTGGTTGCGGTGAACGCCGATTTTTGTCGTCCTGGAAATATTTAATCGTGATGTTAAGTTTGTGAAAATCTAATATATCACAATATCTAAGACATAGCTAGGACATACCTAGATCTCTGATGGGATAGCGCCATCACATTTTCTAGGCCAGAATGCACTGTGTTGGCCAGTGTCTCCCTGTAAACCGAGGACAGAGAGGAGGAGTTCTCTTCCGTTGGGAACGAACCCAGATAGTTGGTCTATCCCTGCAGTGCAGATAAGCACTGGTGTTGAAGGTTCGCATCTCATACAATAGTGGATCAACCGCGGCCTGATATAGACATAACCTATGATGAGGCCCGGAGATTTATAAGAAGCAGTTCTAGAATCAAAGTCGAAATCAGAGCATCCAGGTCACCAGAAAGATGGTACATATTACCAACTCAACCAACAGGAACGAGTTACAATCGTCAGAATTCACCCAGGACACAACAGACTGTAGAACCAGATATTTAGTAAAATAAAGATAGGAGATATTGATGAATGTAACCGTAGAACTGGTAAAATGACAGCTAAACATTTGATGCAGGGGTGTCCAACATAATCAGAACACGGGTAAATTTTTTTCCCTTATACCCGCTCCATTTGAGAATAAACTCTTTGGAGATGACAAGCTTAAGTTGACTTGTGCTTTCTTTGCAATTGTTCATATTGACGTCTAAAGGTGAATAAAGAAGAAGAAGAAGAAGAAGAAGAAGAAGAAGAAGAAGAAGAAGAAGAAGAAGAAGAAGAAGAAGAAGAAGAAGAAGAAGAAGAAGAAGAAGAAGAAGAAGAAGAAGAAGAAGAAGAAGAAGAAGTGGAAGAAGAAGAAGAAGAAGAAGAAGAAGAAGAAGAAGAAGAAGAAGAAGAAGAAGAAGAAGAAGAAGAAGAAGAAGAAGAAGAAGAAGAAGAAGAAGAAGAAGAAGAAGAAGAAGAAGAAGGGGGAAGGGGAGATGAAGAAGTAGGAAAAGAAGAAGAAGGAGGAGGAGGAGGAGGAGACGTTGGAGGAGATTTAGAAGAAGAAAAAGAAAGAAAAGGGAGGAGGAGATTAAGAAGAAAAGGAAGACGAAGAGGTAGAAGTAGCAGCAGCAGCAGTAGAACCCCTGCTGTTACCAACCTTGTCAACTTACCGACGTATAAACTGACTTCTGCCGACAACTGGTCGTGTTCATTATGCGGCAACTATTGCATTATGTAAACAAACCGACATACAGCCGTGAACTGTGATAATTTATGACACCTTCAGGGCGGCAACATACACCAGCACAAAATTGCATGGGGGAAATATGTTGCGAGACATCGTACAGCAACCAGCCATGGCTCTATGATATGCTAGATGACACAAAGTAGTGCAGCTTTACATAACAGAGTTACGACACATACAGAACGTTGCGGCGGTTAGCCTTCATCAGCAAACAAACAGATTCACAAACACAACATACAGTCAAGGAGAACTCCTGTGACTACATTAGAAGGTGATGACAGGACGAGAGGAACAAATGCATGGAAAAATGGAAGCAATGAAGAGAAAATGAGACTTGAAAAAATGTTAATTGAAAAGAATGTTAGTCGAAGAAAATGTTTAATAGAAAAAACTGTTTATAGAGAAAAAAACTGCATACTCACCTCACGTACTGTCATAAGTCGGGGTGCCCCACCGGCAAGATGAAAATCTTATTCACTGGCGAGCAACCCCAGATAGTCAGAAACTGACTAGGGACAAAATCTATATGGCTGAACTACAGATTAAGCCCTGAATATCCAACGTACAGCTCTAAGTGGCTCGTTACAAAATGAAATGAACTGTGCTGAATATTCGCCAAGGTATAGGAAAGAGAAGGTTAGCTTAAGATAGATGTTTTAAGTCTAAATATATTAGTATAGACGACTATCTCAGTACAGGTTTTCTCCCTGACTGCTCCTTTCCTTGGTGTGTAAGTGAACCCCCACCAATGTACACAACAATACGTATGCACAATTGGAAAAAATATAATGACAGAACTATGAGTTACAATACTACAACATTTATTTGCTAATCATAACAACAGACATAGGATGATTGTCAATATGAGGATGATGAAATCATATGCATATTGATATTGATGACAAACATTACGTAACTTTACTTGTTACTCCATCTATCTGGATCGGTGGTCCAGATCCCCACTCTCCAGTAGACAACAAAAGAAACAGCTTGCCGGTATTCTAACGATCCTGTCAGTCCTGACACTCCTAGTCAGTAGTCTCTAGTCTTGAGATCTATAACATAGGTGCTCCTTGTGAGAGCTTGAAAGAAAGTCGAGAATGTGTTATATCAGTTCTACATCAGCGCAATCCTAATTAAAACATATCATAACACAAACATATACAATGACCAGTCTGGCCAAGTTTATCTTCCAGCTCTACTATGTTCACCATCCTCCTTCTCCCTACTGTCTTTAGTCTGGGACGGGCTTTTCAATTGTCTCACCCGCCTGTAATGATTACATTTCTGCCGCCCCATGTCCATATCGCTAATACAGAAATTCTGTGTCGTACAGCCGCTCCGTCCAATGTTAGTTTAGCAGCTCACAGGGTCGGTAAGTGTATTATAACAATGCCAGGTCATCCGGGCTTACAAGCCGTGACCAATAGCTGTGCCAGGTTTCCATGCATTACCGGGGACGCACGCCCACAATACACTGAGGAAGTTTAGCACCATATACCCCATAACACTTGTGGGTACTGTCTGTGCCATTACAGCTCTGCTACAAATGCAATCGATGGTTAGTGTGCCAATGCGCACACCATAATATAACACGTCATATTGATAGGCTTGCATATGACAAATCAATATACCAAACATGAAATACACATAAAACATTAATTAAACTAGACATATTATGCTACTTTAACATCATAGCATAATGCACTAGTTAGTTTATGAAATTACACATACATACATCCAACATCCGTAAACATTATATTACTTCAAGATGGACATATAATGATACTCACATAATAGCATCAGTCATTATTAATGAGTACTAATATTGTATAGCTACAAAATGAGATATACAACAAGTCTAATTGAAGTTACCACACAGACCAGCTATATTTGCTGAGCTGCCCGGTTTAATCACACTTAGTTACTGCTGTTGTAAGAATTAAATAAATAGTCAGTTGACTATATTCTGTACAACAAATGCACACACCAAAAGGCAACTAGGATAGTGTACAAAGAAATGACAAGCATCTACCAAGACACCTAAAAGTCTACCCAGACAAGATCTGTCTCACATAAGGCTCTATTTCTCAGAAGAATAACACTTTAAAGCAATATGATATTGAACGCAGAACTTAGAAAGAACACTCAAGTAATCTATGACAATGATAGTTCTTGCAATAACCTAGATCAGATATAGACTGAAAGTTCATATGTCTAAAAGACTGTTGCATAGTTACTAAGAAATCCTTCATATGACTACAAACATTGAGATAGTTCCTACCTGTTCTGAAGTCAGATTTAATCTAAAGAGGAAAAGTCTAGCAGGGGTTTTTATACCTAGCCTAGCAGTAGACACTTATCTCCCAGGAATTCCATTCATAAATTCTTCTTATCTCCTCCTGACGTTAATTGCCCTTATCACTGCAATTGGCCATCACACCTGTGGGTCTGACAATTATTAGCCCACTAAGTCTTATCATTGATTTCACACCTTGCGCCTCTAGTCTCTACCAGATGGGGTCATCCATCGCGGTTGGGCGATTTCCTAGCTATTCTTATCAGGTGTCATGTCAAGGGAACAATTAGGTTCTCATGGTCAACAGCCAGTTTACAACTCTGTGGGTAAACCAGGTTTTAATTACACAGTCCATGGCCCAGTTCATTGTTGATTCAGCATGTCTGGGTCAGCAGTTTCCCAAGGTGTATACTAATTATCTAGTTGCCATTTTACTTGCCATCTGCAAGCTTACGTCATGGCTAGAGGCTTTTTGTGAATAATCTTACCTCACGACTAGATAATTTTGGAGTAGTGTGATTAATTCATTCTTTCTCAATTTGGCCTCTCAAATTTGGAGACCGAGAAAAATATTCTGGGATGTTAAGGCGGCCACTTCGTGACAGAGCTTTCCCCTTAAAAAAAAAAGTTTCTGCCAGAAATCTTTTGTCAAAGCACGCCGTACATCCCAGAATAATGCCTAAGCACTCTCCGTTCTGTATCTGCCTAAAGGTTTCCAATATTCCTTGTGGCAATGGGTTGTCCTGCTTCTGCATAAAGACGTCCCATTTCCATAACCCAAAGATACTCTGGATAGATCCTTGTACCTGGTTTTCGGCCGGGATTCCATGCAATAGCATGGTAAAATCCGGTAATTGTCAGAAGGTTGTAATTTTACCCCTCTGGGAAAGATCACAATCAACGGGATTCTTCTTCGCCTCTGGGCAGCAATTGTTTTACACCATTCACTCACGTGATTTACTCCTTTCAGCCGAGGATGTACCCGTAGTGAGGTCTTGCATAAGCTGGCCACAGCAAAGCTTGTCTCCGTGATTTTCCTCCATCCATTATAGACCCTCAACTGATCCATCAATAACTTCCTTTTGAAAGGAATAATGTTACACATCATGGTCCCATGATATAAATTCAACTGGCGCTTTCCTCCTTCAAAGTTGGGCGTAACAATCTTCCCTCCTCGGTGTCGCGGTTTCTTCCCCTGATAATCAGTTAATGGGCTGAGTTTCTCTACATTAGAGTTTCTTGTAAAAACCGTGCTAGAAATTGGAAATTTAGTGTGCCAAGTTGTCCTGCCTTGAGAAATAACATAGTTACTCCAGGGCGTTAAAGTGGAGTTACTTTTGAATAAAGTAACCACAAATAGCTGATCTACTCCTATCAAATCGACCTGACTGAAGGGTAGATTGAGTCCTAAGAGTGTTGATTCCAAACCACTCTTGACTTCTGTTACTTCAGGTCCCTGTTGCTGGAATTCCCTGATAACTTCAGCTAATGAGATGATAGGCGTTTCTTCCTCCATCTTGTGCAACGAATTTTCTTCTTTAGCAACTACAGACGATGTTGTCTGCACAATATCAGAGTCCATATTCTGGCTCCTAACAATTCCCTGTGTTTCCTGAGTCTCCACACTGGTATACTCCGTGATAACAACTGGAAATGTTTCCTTGTCTGGATGTTCCTCTCTGGTCTTGCTTTCATGGGCTAAGTCCAGTTGAGGTAAATCCTTTGAACTGATGTCTAGTGTCTTTTCCTGAGCTGCAGCCTCAAAGATCACAAGGGGTTCCGGATCGTCCTTCATCCCACTGTCAGTCAAATTTAATCCCACTTCATCCTCTCCTGAGCTGAAGGGAATAATAAAGTCGGTTACCTTTCGATCTTCGACCTCCTTAAAAGATGTCCTCAGGTCATCTTCCTTTTGAGTTTCACCTCTCGTTGAAGTAAAATGAGATTCCTGGGCGTCTTGTACTGGCGGACCAGTTAAATTATCTGAACTGATAATTAGTGATTCTTCCCGCGTTGCAGTAATGAAATTCACCTGGGATTCCGTTACTTCCATCCTCCCTATTTCAGTCAGATGTAATTCCACTTCATGATTCTGTGAACAGAAGGGAATGTGAGAATCGGCTAGGTCTCCGCCTGCGACCTCATTAAAGGTTGTCTTCAGTTCCTCTTTCTCTCGAGATTCATTTCTCATAGAAGTCAAGTGGTTTTCCTGAAGGTCCTGTACAGTTAAACCACCATTGCCGTGGTACAAACAGTTATCACGTTTGTGACTGTTTGAAGTGCCTTTGGCACGTTTTTTCTTCCCTCTTTTCCGTTTAGGACAGGGTCGAATGAGAACCTGTAGTTCCCGGTCCACTAACTCTGATTCCGCGGTGGTTGGCAAAGATGTCCCTTCCTGTAACGGAGTGTTTCGGGTTCACCTTGGGTAGTGAGAGTGAACCACACCCGAGGTGTCTCTAGCACTCCCGTTTATTCTAGCCCCAGGGGTTGGACGAGCAGATACACTTTTTTTCTCTGTGGTTGATCTCAGGTTATTTAGTTACGTCTACACACCCCTCCAGATTCTAGACCCCCACTAACTACCTACACCTGTTGAACAATGAACACTTAGGCATCGTCCGAGACCACACTCAATCATTATACAAAGAGCAAGTCAACTTACATAAAGTTTATTCTACCCTTGAGAATATAGAACTGAAATGAACCTCCTGATAGAAGAATCTATTTACACAAATAGAAGATAGAGTAGAGAAAGACTTAGAGATGTAGGTGTCTTCATCGAGTTGAGAAGTAGAGTGGATGCAGATGTCCCGTCCAGTCGGTCCGCCACTCACCCGACTTCCTTCCAGTGAGATGACTAGAACCTTGGAGACCACTCCGTCTCCCGAACGTGGAACCACAACAATAGAGTCACTGCTGGACCACACTTCACTGGACCAACTGCATCTATAACACTCCCACGGAGTCACTGGTAATACAGTTCTCGAACACAACCGAGTTGGAGACAATCTTCCTGGACTTGGCTCCAAGTATTGGTTACTTCGATGAACTAAATAGTCACTGACCAACCGAATGGTCTGTCACTCATAGCACAGTCCCACTGCAGAACCGATATGGCATTGACCAATTCAATGGTCTCTTACAGTCACACTTTGTAGGATCAGATATGGCTACTGAAAAGTTACTGAGTCCTTCTAGAACACAGTTGATAATCTGGATACGGAAACAGTACATGAATAGAATCAGACATCTATTTTACGGAAACAATTCAGGTTGGACTATAATCCCTAGTCCCTTCCACCGGGTTACACTTGACACACGTCCATACTGGTGTAGTTCTTCTCAAGACCTGCCACTCGAGCTGTCCAAAGAACCATTCAAGTGTCTGAAGATTAGTTACTTCTGCGTTTAGGCAGAACCCCCGTCAAACCAGACGGACCGGTGTTCCCTGTCGAGCATGATTACTCAACATGCTGAAATGTTCCTGGCAAAACCAGAGTATCTTCTATTTTAAACGATCACAAACCATCACTTCCCACACGTGCACCTTCAGGGCAGTTGTATGTCTTGCAGCAACCTTCACGCATGGTGAATCACATTGGGTACCTGGTGTGATGGAGTCTGGCGTGATAAGTAAAGAACTGAACCCTTCGCTCTGTCACACGAAGTGGTTTTCTGCCAACAACAATTATAGTTGACTGGTTCCTCAACAGGCAAACTCCTGAAAAGGAAGAGCGACCGGTGAGAGTATATTGGCCCAAACATTAGTCCACATGCATCCTACCAATAACTACTCAACTCTCAGTCATGCTAGTTAGTTATTCATATAACCAAAGCATTATCTCTATATGGAGAGTAGTCAAGCATGGGTTCACAAATGTCAGCTGGCCTCACAGAACAGCCCGTCAAACAGAGCAAGAAATCAGAATGACGAGTCTGATCCTAGGTCTCACCTATCCCTAATCATCTACCAGTCGTCGCTAACGTCAGTAATGATACAAGGCTGTTATTGTTCTAATTTAATCGAACTAAACAAATAGGTAAAGAGTCCCTAGACTCGTTCCTAACATCATCAATGTACATTAAGAAACATAATCTTGATCAATATACCATCCCTCGGGATATAGGAATAGTGCATGATCACATCCAATATGTACACAAGCCTGTTTGCTGGTGGGACCACCTGCCCACGCCACAGCAAACTCTTCTTATCAGACTCTGCCTTAGAGTCAAGAAGCCTTCTTGAGAATACATGTTCCCCCCCCCCCCCCATGTTCCAAGGGTACTGTTCCAGTTCTGTCCTCCCAAGTGGTTTAGCCTTGGCCTGGACTGAACTTCATCGTTGGTTTGGTCTACCAACACATACTTTCATAACTTGCTTTCACATCCCCATATTCTATATTTCCCCAGTCTCATACAGCCTCCTGCATCCTTCCATACTTCCAGCACCTTAGCATTCACTCGCACTAGCGCCAGTATGAAAGAAACAGGATAGCTTAGACAAGATTTCAGAACGCATATTTACATCGCGACGGCACGCAGTGTTATCACGCGTCCAGCTATTCGGTGTTCGGAATTACCCCAGGAAGTATCCCATGCCATGAACTAATATATATACACAATGTCACATCATATATATATATATATAGATATAGCACCAAAGCCACTTACCTTTCCACAGAAATCCGCTGTTCCACACAATGAATTCACTATTAAGTTACTACACAATAGTTACATCATTCCTGGTGGCACAGTACTAAGTTCTTCCTTTACTTAGTAACTAAGCACATTTTTGTCTGACTCTCCACCTACCAACTTACCTGGTTTTCTAACCGTTCTACTGGCTTCAGCAACTGACTGACATAATCTAAGTTTCCATCCGGCACAAGTAACTAGGTTTTATTCTAACACAGCAACCTAATAGATGCAACGATTGGCAATATATGGTACATATATTTGGAACCCAAATCGCCCACATCACATTACGGCGTTCCTAACAGCTGATTCGCGAGCACACGGTAAACAAACCCACGATTAATTGTCACCTGCGTTATCGATCGGTTTGCTAATTAGTATGCAAGGACATCCGCATAGGTAATGAGGTTAGAACAATGGCGTGTGGAACACACGTACAAAGTTAAATGATTTAACCAAATATCTACCTGGATGGTGAAACCAGCTCTCCAGTCAGCTTCCGAACTGTTCAAGGGCTTCTCAGCTTCCTTTTCATAACAGTCAGCCGAATCATGGTTGAGGTGAGACGCAACACAAAAATGGCTCACATTCAGGCCAGCGTCTGTTCTCTTCGAACAAAAGTAAGTGAATGGCTGGTTTAGCCAATTTCCCGCTTCGTGCCAACTCGATGCGCACAAGAAGCGAGTGCTTCTTGAGAAAAGATACTTTCTCGGGAAAACGTCATTCCCCGCCTAGAGTTTCTAGATCTCTCTGCACGGGAATTTAGAGCGATACCCAACATCACGGGTTACTCGAATTCCAGTGTTTCGAGACGATTCTATATAATACGTCCTCCATCGGCTTCCCTCAGTCTATTTTTAGCTGGGAAAGTCCCCGATGACGCGCCAAAATAGTGCGGGAACTTGACGACCCAAGACAGATAAACGCGTTTCGTCACATAGGCCCCCACTTTAAGAGGATCGACCCCGTCGTTCCACTTCTACGCAGAAGCTGTCTATGTCGTTCGTTCCTCTTTCTAAGAGACCGGATGGCGGGTGAGGAAGTCTAACCCGTCAATATTGTATAGAATACTTTTACCACATTCGGTGGGGTGGCAAGCTATTCAGTATCACGGGTGATCAACGCCTACTCCGCTACTGCGATCGGGCATCTCGCAGTATCTTGCGGACCAGAGCTCCCGTCTCGACCTGATTTAACGATCGTTCCTGCCAGAGTTTACTGGACTTCTGCAACTCCAGCTTCCCCTTTCGAGGACCCAGCTGGACTGCAGTCGGTCGGATTGAGGGACCAAGGGTATGTGTCCGTTCCGACACAACCCACCTCTTCCTACCTCGGTTATCAGTGTAGCTAGCACTGCGGGTGTTCCTTTGGCCGGTCATGTTCCCCCGAGCACCGGGCTGAACCGAAGAAGGTACCTGCACATACATATAGGACTTCCTATGGTGTGACAGGCTTTCCGCTACCTGACCTGAACCCCGAACCGTTATTTCAGCGAATCTCTGCGCCCTTGGGCTGGTGGACTTATCATCGGGCTTCCCCTCATAGCGCATGAGGAGACTGGAATGGAAAGTAGTAGACTTTCCCAGGATCACCACTCCATAGTGCTTGTGGAGCCCCACTTTATCCACTAGGAATGGGCCCTGCCACCCGATTTCGAATTCGTTCCCCTCGATTGGGAGGAGTACTAGAACTCGGTCTCCAACCTCTAAGGATATCTTCGTCTTCGTCCGTTTCTCAGGTGTGCATTTACGGCACTCCGGACAAGACCTAATATACCTGCGCACGTCGCCTGTCATTCCCGGCCACCAATAGTACCGGGATAGACATTTACTGGTTGTCCCTACAGTCAGATGTCCGGTTGGGGACCTGACATGTACCGTTCGCAGCAGATGAGCTCTGAAGCTCTCAGGAACCAACTTACGTTCCCTCTGCCTTTTCTCTGGTCCAGTCTGAATTACCGGTGACTGGTTATCAGAGTTGAACTTACCCTGAGTTAACGGGTTTTCATTGTTGGGCAACCATTCCGAACAAGGACACTCCGTCGCATCCTTGCTCCGAGCATTACTCATTCTATCCGGGTGAGTATTTCGGAGACTTACCTTTTCGAGACCCTCTTCCGGCCTAGAATTAGGGGATAGAGAGGATCCGGTACGACTGCCGCCTGAATGCGTCCAGTAACGTACTTGCTCCGAATCTCCACATTGGCAATCGGGCAACGTAACGCCACAGCACTCCTACTGGCTGGCTGTATCTCCGTCATCTCTCCGGTGAGTTGCTCTGGGCCTGTCAGGTGGGATGCAATTACAGCTGAAAATTGCAATCCTGTGTCGTAGAGGCACGACACCTGTTGCCCATTCACTTCTACTCTCTCAACCACTGGAGGTCGTCTAGTTTCTCCATTCCCATCAACCGACTTCACTTTCCTGCAAGATCTATCCCTAACCTCTGCAAGACAAGCAAAGTGAAAGTCCTTGGGCTTACTCTTACACTCACTCGTATTGTGAGTGCTGGACTTGCAGAATTTGCACCATCGTTCACTCCACTTCCTCTTTGGAGAACTAGGTGGGCTATTCTTACCTTGGTTGACGTTAGAGATCTTCTCTAAAGAGCCTACCTGTTTCTTTGGTTCATCAGAACCTTGGGTCTTCTTTGACTTCTTCTTTGACTTACCTTGATCCGGATCTTTCGATCTCGGCTCTGTTGGACTGGTGTCCCCAGTCTCGCCATAGACTTCAACGTATCTTTCGGCTAACTTGGTGACTATATCCAATCTCTCAGCCCCATTCTCACCTAAGAAGTTTCGCAAGGGTTTAGACATTTGCATTCGCATCTGATCTACAACCATCAACTCACGCAAACTTTCATACTCCTCCTTAAATCCGGCCAAGGCCATCCATTTAAGAAGGTATGAGTTCAATCTCACACTGTATGCTGAAAACAGTTCACCAGGTTCTCGCTTCGCCGTTCGAAACTTCCTTCGGTATGAGTGCGCTGTGATCTCGAATCTCTTCAAGAGAGCCGCTTTCAATGCCGGGTAATCATTCTGTAACCCCGGTGGTAAGCGTGCATACACCTCATAACCTTCGGCACGGAGTCCCTGGGAGAGTTTCAAACACCATTTCTGTTTGTCTAGACCCATTGCAATAGACATGGCTTCATACTTCTCTAAGTATTGGTCTATCCGTTCCTTCTCGGGTTCGAACGGCTGTAAAGGCCATTTCATAGCCTGGTAGTCACGTCTACTGGTTGACTCTGAGCCAGGAGGTACACCTCCTCCCATAGCTCCATCAGTTACACCTGTAGCAGGCACCTGTGCCTCAAGTAGCTTCATTCGATACTCATGGTCCCGTTTTTCTTTCTCGGCTTCCAACTCAAGCCGTTTCATTTCAGTATCAGCCGCTATCCTCTTTTCCTCCAGAGCCACTTTACTGGCTTCCAGTTCTCTTTCTGCTCTCCTCCTCTCTCTTTCCTCTTGGCGAAAATTTCTTTCCACCTCTTGGACATAGGATTTCAAAGCATCTCCTTCAAGACCAGACTTACGTCCAGTTTCCTGAACTTTGTCCAAGTCTATCTCTTGGGTAGACATGTTGACTATGATAGGTGGGTACTCAAGTATGTGTGGGTGAAGCAATACAATGAATCAATAATCACTAGTACTAACTAATCACCACAACACAAATGTCCGTCAGACAGTTAGGAAATAGGTAGAAGTAGTAGAATCTTATGTAGACTGTAGTAGAGGATAAAGACAAAGTCCCTATCCCTATGTGAGAGGTCTACAACACACAAAGATCTTGGAATAATCCCGGACGAGCCCCCACTCTGTAACGGAGTGTTTCGGGTTCACCTTGGGTAGTGAGAGTGAACCACACCCGAGGTGTCTCTAGCACTCCCGTGTATTCTAGCCCCAGGGGTTGGACGAGCAGATACACTTTTTTTCTCTGTGGTTGATCTCAGGTTATTTAGTTACGTCTACACACCCCTCCAGATTCTAGACCCCCACTAACTACCTACACCTGTTGAACAATGAACACTTAGGCATCGTCCGAGACCACACTCAATCATTATACAAAGAGCAAGTCAACTTACATAAAGTTTATTCTACCCTTGAGAATATAGAACTGAAATGAACCTCCTGATAGAAGAATCTATTTACACAAATAGAAGATAGAGTAGAGAAAGACTTAGAGATGTAGGTGTCTTCATCGAGTTGAGAAGTAGAGTGGATGCAGATGTCCCGTCCAGTCGGTCCGCCACTCACCCGGCTTCCTTCCAGTGAGATGACTAGAACCTTGGAGACCACTCCGTCTCCCGAACGTGGAACCACAACAATAGAGTCACTGCTGGACCACACTTCACTGGACCAACTGCATCTATAACACTCCCACGGAGTCACTGGTAATACAGTTCTCGAACACAACCGAGTTGGAGACAATCTTCCTGGACTTGGCTCCAAGTATTGGTTACTTCGATGAACTAAATAGTCACTGACCAACCGAATGGTCTGTCACTCATAGCACAGTCCCACTGCAGAACCGATATGGCATTGACCAATTCAATGGTCTCTTACAGTCACACTTTGTAGGATCAGATATGGCTACTGAAAAGTTACTGAGTCCTTCTAGAACACAGTTGATAATCTGGATACGGAAACAGTACATGAATAGAATCAGACATCTATTTTACGGAAACAATTCAGGTTGGACTATAATCCCTAGTCCCTTCCACCGGGTTACACTTGACACACGTCCATACTGGTGTAGTTCTTCTCAAGACCTGCCACTCGAGCTGTCCAAAGAACCATTCAAGTGTCTGAAGATTAGTTACTTCTGCGTTTAGGCAGAACCCCCGTCAAACCAGACGGACCGGTGTTCCCTGTCGAGCATGATTACTCAACATGCTGAAATGTTCCTGGCAAAACCAGAGTATCTTCTATTTTAAACGATCACAAACCATCACTTCCCACACGTGCACCTTCAGGGCAGTTGTATGTCTTGCAGCAACCTTCACGCATGGTGAATCACATTGGGTACCTGGTGTGATGGAGTCTGGCGTGATAAGTAAAGAACTGAACCCTTCGCTCTGTCACACGAAGTGGTTTTCTGCCAACAACAATTATAGTTGACTGGTTCCTCAACAGGCAAACTCCTGAAAAGGAAGAGCGACCGGTGAGAGTATATTGGCCCAAACATTAGTCCACATGCATCCTACCAATAACTACTCAACTCTCAGTCATGCTAGTTAGTTATTCATATAACCAAAGCATTATCTCTATATGGAGAGTAGTCAAGCATGGGTTCACAAATGTCAGCTGGCCTCACAGAACAGCCCGTCAAACAGAGCAAGAAATCAGAATGACGAGTCTGATCCTAGGTCTCACCTATCCCTAATCATCTACCAGTCGTCGCTAACGTCAGTAATGATACAAGGCTGTTATTGTTCTAATTTAATCGAACTAAACAAATAGGTAAAGAGTCCCTAGACTCGTTCCTAACATCATCAATGTACATTAAGAAACATAATCTTGATCAATATACTATCCCTCGGGATATAGGAATAGTACATGATCACATCCAATATGTACACAAGCCTGTTTGCTGGTGGGACCACCTGCCCACGCCACAGCAAACTCTTCTTATCAGACTCTGCCTTAGAGTCAAGAAGCCTTCTTGAGAATACATGTTCCCCCCCCCCATGTTCCAAGGGTACTGTTCCAGTTCTGTCCTCCCAAGTGGTTTAGCCTTGGCCTGGACTGAACTTCATCGTTGGTTTGGTCTACCAACACATACTTTCATAACTTGCTTTCACATCCCCATATTCTATATTTCCCCAGTCTCATACAGCCTCCTGCATCCTTCCATACTTCCAGCACCTTAGCATTCACTCGCACTAGCGCCAGTATGAAAGAAACAGGATAGCTTAGACAAGATTTCAGAACGCATATTTACATCGCGACGGCACGCAGTGTTATCACGCGTCCAGCTATTCGGTGTTCGGAATTACCCCAGGAAGTATCCCATGCCATGAACTAATATATATACACAATGTCACATCATATATATATATATATAGATATAGCACCAAAGCCACTTACCTTTCCACAGAAATCCGCTGTTCCACACAATGAATTCACTATTAAGTTACTACACAATAGTTACATCATTCCTGGTGGCACAGTACTAAGTTCTTCCTTTACTTAGTAACTAAGCACATTTTTGTCTGACTCTCCACCTACCAACTTACCTGGTTTTCTAACCGTTCTACTGGCTTCAGCAACTGACTGACATAATCTAAGTTTCCATCCGGCACAAGTAACTAGGTTTTATTCTAACACAGCAACCTAATAGATGCAACGATTGGCAATATATGGTACATATATTTGGAACCCAAATCGCCCACATCACATTACGGCGTTCCTAACAGCTGATTCGCGAGCACACGGTAAACAAACCCACGATTAATTGTCACCTGCGTTATCGATCGGTTTGCTAATTAGTATGCAAGGACATCCGCATAGGTAATGAGGTTAGAACAATGGCGTGTGGAACACACGTACAAAGTTAAATGATTTAACCAAATATCTACCTGGATGGTGAAACCAGCTCTCCAGTCAGCTTCCGAACTGTTCAAGGGCTTCTCAGCTTCCTTTTCATAACAGTCAGCCGAATCATGGTTGAGGTGAGACGCAACACAAAAATGGCTCACATTCAGGCCAGCGTCTGTTCTCTTCGAACAAAAGTAAGTGAATGGCTGGTTTAGCCAATTTCCCGCTTCGTGCCAACTCGATGCGCACAAGAAGCGAGTGCTTCTTGAGAAAAGATACTTTCTCGGGAAAACGTCATTCCCCGCCTAGAGTTTCTAGATCTCTCTGCACGGGAATTTAGAGCGATACCCAACATCACGGGTTACTCGAATTCCAGTGTTTCGAGACGATTCTATATAATACGTCCTCCATCGGCTTCCCTCAGTCTATTTTTAGCTGGGAAAGTCCCCGATGACGCGCCAAAATAGTGCGGGAACTTGACGACCCAAGACAGATAAACGCGTTTCGTCACACTTCCTTCCTGGTTAGGTGAGCATCCATATCTCCTACCTTATGTTCCGCTAGAAAGGTTAGCTTCTCTGCATTGACTACTTCCATATGCTTTATATTAATCTCTGCTTCTTCAGTTTTGCTACGCTCTTTTGCTTCAAATAACTCATCAATTGTTTTATTCATCTGTTCCTCCGCCATGTCCCACTCTTTCATCTCGTCTCTGATGTATATTTCTAATTGTTCTCCTGTTAAGCCCTCTATTATGCCTAACCTTCTCGTGGACTCTAAGTAATCTGTGCGCGCCTTCAGATAATCTAGATCCTGGGAAGGTGAGTCCATATTTGCTAATGGTAAGCTCCTATGTATCTATCAAATTCAGAGCTAAGCTAGAAAGACAAGAGTGAACCAGTGACAGCAGAACCTAAACCAATGTGTAGAGTTTAGCCTCAGCAGTGAAAGACAACTGAAAGTAATATTCAAGTAGTTTCTGGCGACCGCAGTGAAGTAAGTGTGAGAGATATACTACACAGTAATCAATACTAATATTTACCTAAATAAATATCAAAATGCACTGCATACATGTCATAATGAAAATGGCATAAGTAGCATAAAATGGCAAATCAATCAAGCAGTTAAATCATCAAACACATCAATGTAAATATGATTAAAGTGATCAGTTATCATTAAATGATGAATGATACACTAAATGATAAGAATTAAAATACTTATCAATAAATGATAGATGAGGTAGTTCTCATAAGTTCTTATCTGTTATACACTTTTGAAAAGTTATATCTCTACTCTGTAACTTCCTCAACTAAAATTAGCTACATCTGATGATAGTCTATTTTGATGACTGAAGATTACAAGAGTTAACTTATAAAATCGTATGTCTAGGGTCTAGTAGAATCACTATGATTACTAGAATCCTGGTTCAGGCTCGCGGACTGGACCCCAATCTGTCATAAGTCGGGGTGCCCCACCGGCAAGATGAAAATCTTATTCACTGGCGAGCAACCCCAGATAGTCAGAAACTGACTAGGGACAAAATCTATATGGCTGAACTACAGATTAAGCCCTGAATATCCAACGTACAGCTCTAAGTGGCTCGTTACAAAATGAAATGAACTGTGCTGAATATTCGCCAAGGTATAGGAAAGAGAAGGTTAGCTTAAGATAGATGTTTTAAGTCTAAATATATTAGTATAGACGACTATCTCAGTACAGGTTTTCTCCCTGACTGCTCCTTTCCTTGGTGTGTAAGTGAACCCCCACCAATGTACACAACAATACGTATGCACAATTGGAAAAAATATAATGACAGAACTATGAGTTACAATACTACAACATTTATTTGCTAATCATAACAACAGACATAGGATGATTGTCAATATGAGGATGATGAAATCATATGCATATTGATATTGATGACAAACATTACGTAACTTTACTTGTTACTCCATCTATCTGGATCGGTGGTCCAGATCCCCACTCTCCAGTAGACAACAAAAGAAACAGCTTGCCGGTATTCTAACGATCCTGTCAGTCCTGACACTCCTAGTCAGTAGTCTCTAGTCTTGAGATCTATAACATAGGTGCTCCTTGTGAGAGCTTGAAAGAAAGTCGAGAATGTGTTATATCAGTTCTACATCAGCGCAATCCTAATTAAAACATATCATAACACAAACATATACAATGACCAGTCTGGCCAAGTTTATCTTCCAGCTCTACTATGTTCACCATCCTCCTTCTCCCTACTGTCTTTAGTCTGGGACGGGCTTTTCAATTGTCTCACCCGCCTGTAATGATTACATTTCTGCCGCCCCATGTCCATATCGCTAATACAGAAATTCTGTGTCGTACAGCCGCTCCGTCCAATGTTAGTTTAGCAGCTCACAGGGTCGGTAAGTGTATTATAACAATGCCAGGTCATCCGGGCTTACAAGCCGTGACCAATAGCTGTGCCAGGTTTCCATGCATTACCGGGGACGCACGCCCACAATACACTGAGGAAGTTTAGCACCATATACCCCATAACACTTGTGGGTACTGTCTGTGCCATTACAGCTCTGCTACAAATGCAATCGATGGTTAGTGTGCCAATGCGCACACCATAATATAACACGTCATATTGATAGGCTTGCATATGACAAATCAATATACCAAACATGAAATACACATAAAACATTAATTAAACTAGACATATTATGCTACTTTAACATCATAGCATAATGCACTAGTTAGTTTATGAAATTACACATACATACATCCAACATCCGTAAACATTATATTACTTCAAGATGGACATATAATGATACTCACATAATAGCATCAGTCATTATTAATGAGTACTAATATTGTATAGCTACAAAATGAGATATACAACAAGTCTAATTGAAGTTACCACACAGACCAGCTATATTTGCTGAGCTGCCCGGTTTAATCACACTTAGTTACTGCTGTTGTAAGAATTAAATAAATAGTCAGTTGACTATATTCTGTACAACAAATGCACACACCAAAAGGCAACTAGGATAGTGTACAAAGAAATGACAAGCATCTACCAAGACACCTAAAAGTCTACCCAGACAAGATCTGTCTCACATAAGGCTCTATTTCTCAGAAGAATAACACTTTAAAGCAATATGATATTGAACGCAGAACTTAGAAAGAACACTCAAGTAATCTATGACAATGATAGTTCTTGCAATAACCTAGATCAGATATAGACTGAAAGTTCATATGTCTAAAAGACTGTTGCATAGTTACTAAGAAATCCTTCATATGACTACAAACATTGAGATAGTTCCTACCTGTTCTGAAGTCAGATTTAATCTAAAGAGGAAAAGTCTAGCAGGGGTTTTTATACCTAGCCTAGCAGTAGACACTTATCTCCCAGGAATTCCATTCATAAATTCTTCTTATCTCCTCCTGACGTTAATTGCCCTTATCACTGCAATTGGCCATCACACCTGTGGGTCTGACAATTATTAGCCCACTAAGTCTTATCATTGATTTCACACCTTGCGCCTCTAGTCTCTACCAGATGGGGTCATCCATCGCGGTTGGGCGATTTCCTAGCTATTCTTATCAGGTGTCATGTCAAGGGAACAATTAGGTTCTCATGGTCAACAGCCAGTTTACAACTCTGTGGGTAAACCAGGTTTTAATTACACAGTCCATGGCCCAGTTCATTGTTGATTCAGCATGTCTGGGTCAGCAGTTTCCCAAGGTGTATACTAATTATCTAGTTGCCATTTTACTTGCCATCTGCAAGCTTACGTCATGGCTAGAGGCTTTTTGTGAATAATCTTACCTCACGACTAGATAATTTTGGAGTAGTGTGATTAATTCATTCTTTCTCAATTTGGCCTCTCAAATTTGGAGACCGAGAAAAATATTCTGGGATGTTAAGGCGGCCACTTCGTGACACGTACGGATCTGTAAATGACTACGGAAATCTCGGGTGTATTTATATACGGTGCTGGATGTTACGGTTCAGTGAGCACATAGAAAGAAGGGGGCGGGGTAGGAGGCGTGTAAAATTGACCACGACCCCATTGTGTTGTTGGTCTGGGTTGACTGGTGTGCATGAACACGCGTACATACATAGACACACTTCAACAGACAAAATGCTAGTGTATGTGGACATATGTACAGTCTATGCAAGAAGAGAGAGAGAGAGAGAGAGAGAGAGAGAGAGAGAGAGGAGAGCGAGAGAGAGAGACAGACAGAGAGAGACAGAGAGAGACAGAGAGAGAGGAAAAGTGCCTGCGACCTACCACATGGGGTATATTGTAACCTACGAAATAGTCAGTATGGTTGCTAGTCATACAACGCGCTTCAGGAGCGCTGGGCGAGGGGCCCCTGAAGCGCGTTGTATGACTAGCAACCATACTGACTATTTCGTAGGTTACAATATACCCCATGTGGTAGGTCGCAGGCACTTTTCCTCTCTCTCTCTGTCTCTCTCTGTCTCTCTCTGTCTGTCTCTCTCTCTCGCTCTCTCTCTCTCTCTCTCTCTCTCTCTCTCTCTCTCTCTCTCTCTCTCTTCTTGCATAGACTGTACATATGTCCACATACACTAGCATTTTGTCTGTTGAAGTGTGTCTATGTATGTACGCGTGTTCATGCACACCAGTCAACCCAGACCAACAACACAATGGGGTCGTGGTCAATTTTACACGCCTCCTACCCCGCCCCCTTCTTTCTATGTGCTCACTGAACCGTAACATCCAGCACCGTATATAAATACACCCGAGATTTCCGTAGTCATTTACAGATCCGTACGTGAGGTGAGTATGCAATTTTTTTCTCTATAAACAGTTTTTCTATTAAACATTTTCTTCGACTAACATTCTTTTCAATTAACATTTTTTCAAGTCTCATTTTCTCTTCATTGCTTCCATTTTTCCATGCATTTGTTCCTCTCGTCCTGTCATCACCTTCTAATGTAGTCACAGGAGTTCTCCTTGACTGTATGTTGTGTTTGTGAATGTGTTTGTTTGCTGATGAAGGCTAACCGCCGCAACGTTCTGTATGTGTCGTAACTCTGTTATGTAAAGCTGCACTACTTTGTGTCATTTTATATTGTTTAAACTTTCACAGCTTTACCGCAGTTCCACCTAATTTTATGCATACTTTTCTATGATATGCTAGGACCGTTACGCTTTGCAGGCTTGAATGCACAGAAGAAGAGGTGGTCCATTTTTACCTGGCTTCATGGATGAGGTACGCAGGAATCTAAGCCCCCCCCCCCCCCCCCCAGTGATACGTGCCCACGGAGATGTCCGTTTATTATCACCATGTATTCGAACCTCAGTTGTTGTTTGTTGTTGTTGTTTTGGTTTCCGCTCGCTTTGAACTTAAGCTTAGTCCAAACACATTCTAGTGCACTGGACTGATTTTTGCGTGTATCCTTTACAGGACTTCGCAGTCAACTCCAACATTTTGTTGGCTATTTGTGATCTCTTGGCAAGTAAACGTTCAGTAGTTTGCCATTGCTTTTTGAACGACCGGCACTTCAATCATTTTATAAAAATGAACACAATGCTGTCAAATCGCCCACAACTGTGTTTCAAACGCGATACACAGTATTAGCTGTACTTATTACCAGTATCTCACGTCAACAGGTAAATCCACTCCGAGTTCAGAGGTAGAACTTCAGTTAACCCACGCCTTGTTGCGTATTTCAGGTGGTTAGATATCTTCTTCTTTCACCTTGTATCCCCCATTAGGGCATACTGACTGGCACCTGGCAGTCTTGACAGACGATAGTTTGTAAAATGAAGTTTTGCTGCACTTGGCACTCTATCCCAGGGATCCTTCACCACATCAGCCGTGTCATCATCTAACTCTCGGCTCAAAGTAGAGGCCGGCCAGTCAAACAGTCTGTTCACTTTCTTGTACATGCGCATGCTCTGGGCAGAACATTCATGATATTCTCTCCATCTTCGGGAGTTGGCGAAGTAGTCAAGCAGTCTGACTCGGACTCCAAAGGTTGTGGGTTCGATTCCGA